>OZ023217.1:31581898-31851898 GCA_963995525.1 Escarpia spicata | reverse complement strand
ATTACATATCAGGCATTGTCCAATAAGCAACCATCTTATTTGCATTTATTGCTTACTCCTGTAAGAAAATCTATCCAGCTTCGATCATCTAGTTCTGACCTACTTTTTGTTCCTAGAGCCAACACTAACATTGGAACTAGGGCTTTTTCTGTTGCTGCACCAACTCTTTGGAATATGCTTCCTCTTAGTGTTAGATCAGTTGAAAATATTAAAAAATTCCGTCGTCATTTAAAAATGTATCTTTACAACCTTGCTTATCCACCTTAGCTCCCTAGCGCCTTGACCCATCTGTTGACAACTGGAAAACTACTTATGGACTTTGAGATTGACCAACCCTTTTGTTTTGATGCGCCTCTGAGCTTGGTTTCCAAGGATTTAGGCGCAATAGAAGTTATCTTATTATTATTATTATTATTATACCCGACTCATAATGTTGCATCTGCAGTTTTCACACAGTATACTTTAGCTGTCTTAAAGGAAAACAAAAGGCAACGTTTTGGTGTTAATCATCTAAAAGAGTTAATACAAACTAACAATTTCCAACTACAATCAAATTTTTAACGTCAGCGGTTTACCAGGAAAACATTTTTGAACACGCAACTACCGAATTTCTGTGGACTACGCCATTGTTAGAAGAAAGTGACGTCACACTGTCGTAACTTTTCTGCGTACTATTTGTTCCCAACTCCGTTAGATGGCGCTATGGTAAGTTTACCAATTAAACTATGTGCGCATGCGCTGTGACTGTGTAAAAAAGATGGCTTTCCAATTCTTCGGAAGACAACGAAAACCAAATCGATTTCAAAGCAGCTGGTTACCGGTTTGAACCACAAAAAACAATGGAAGATACGGCAGAGGCGGGTGCCGGTGGGCACGAACAGAAAGGCCCACGGGCAGTCGAAATGTCGAGGCGCATACCATGCCGAGATGAAATTGACTGGTGTCGGTGTGGAAAATGCCGCAGCGATCTCCTTGTTCAGGAACAAGAACTGAATATGTCTGCTGCCAGGAGGCGGTTGCTACTCGACAGCAACGCTGTTGGTGAAGGTAATTATTAATCTGTTTAGTTTATTGTTTAAATAACCGATGAGCCTAAGTTCCGGGCTGCGTATGAACAGCGAGAGATGATCGCTCGGGCCGGGACACGTCACTGACTTGTCTTACGTTTGGGATTGGTTGACGTTTAACGTTAGATCTCACTCTCAGTGCCACTGCACTCAGACTCAGTGTTTGAACTTTGACATGTCCATTTTCTAATACCACCCATGGCTGTACCTTCACTTTTTAAAAGAAATGTAGTTGAATGGTTCCATGATTCATGTGAACCAAAATTGTATAGGTCAGAGCTATGATAGAGTATGAACAATATGTGGCAGTACTACTTTTTAAACACATGGCAGGTAGATAGATTATTTTTAATTTTATCATGCATACTGCAATTTTTCTGCAAAAAAATTACATTGGCTCTTATGAATAAAACGTACCTTGAAAATTTTTCAGCCAGAGCCCCCATTTGTTTTGGTGACAAAGAAAATGACCACCGTTTTGTGCAAATATTGACACATTTTAAAACGGCCTTCCTTAATCTGCATGATATTTCTATGGACCCAGGTATAATACTGGGATGAATACAGTTATAGGCTCGAGATGCATTCTTTGTGAAATTTGTTCAGAATAATAATCCATGTTTGCTTAACATTCGTGTAAAACTATTAGTTAAAAGCTTAATTCTTTGTTACAGACGGATTGCTGTGCATTACAAAGAGCAAGGGATTTAGAATTCTTTGTTTGGAGCAGGTGATGCTGCAGAATGGGAATTACGCCGTCCAACAAACAAGTACGTATATATGTGCATGCATTGTTACAAGACCAGTGAAATGTGTTGTTAAATATTTATTGAAATGTATTAATAATGAACACAATACAACATCATAGTAGCACTAGCAATACAAATATATATAGATAATGTTATCAGCAATCTCATGCCTGATGCCCAAATTATTAACAATCTTCCAGGGAAATTACTTAGTGGACTTACCATACGTCATCTACCATCCACATGCTAAGCAAATTCACATCATTGAACTGACTACCATTTGAACCTAACATCAAGAAAGATCATGTATTCAAAACTAACAAGTATGTCGCACTAATCCATAATGTAAACAGTAACGGAATAAAATCAGAATTAACATGCATTGAAATAGGTTGCAGAGGCTATGTATCTGAACCCAACAAAACAACTAATTCAATCGTATGCTTGTTTAAACTAGCCCGGCTAACGCCATTCACCCTTTCTAAATGTAAAGACGAACCACACTGGTTTGACCCAAGACTAATTTAAATATGATGACCACCACCCTAATATGACAATAATTGCTAAATAAAATTCCCCTCAACAGCAAGTAATCCTACATAAATGTGTTCATTTTCAATATGACGTACCTTAACCATTGGTCATTATTTACCTAAGCCTGCTACAATATACTACTATACATAGTTATTTACTGTATTCACACATGTACTTGGGTTATCGTTTCACACTTTATTGTATTCTACGGTAAGAATAAAGTGATACTCTCTCACTACAGAACAAATTATAATGGTTCCACTTAAGTTATCATAACGTATAGATACAATGTTTGTTGCACCATCATAATTTGTTCTGTAGTGCAAAATTATCAATATTTGCCTTATTCCAGAAGAACACATGTTTAATGGTAAACAATTTATATAAAGGAATGGTGTCATTATAGAACCGATTTTTATATGTCATTTATTTACAATGTCAGATGTTTATTTGAGCCTAATTTATTTCAGGTCTCTCAGGTGGGCTGCATACATACAGTTTACCTGGTGGATCCATGGCAAGCTGGGACGGAGGGTACAGAGAGTTCTACCAGCATGCGCCAGCCATGGAATAAGATCAAGGTTCCCTGCCCCCGATGGGGGACAACACGAGGGATACCATGCTGGACTTGAAAACTAAACTAGACAATGTACATGTGACCTATGAAGGTGTAGGTTGGTTGTGGCAGTATTTACTGTTTCTTTACAAATTGACTGACTCTTGCTGCCAGCAGATCCTCCTCTGGTTTTGGGACATCTGCCCCTGTGACTGTGATCGCATGCAGTGTGATGTATTTTTTATAAACACATCTGTCACTCGATCCGTGAGCATTTGTAGGTGGGTACGTGGGTTCACCTGCTGTGGTCTGTTATGCAGCACCCATTGCTTGCGTCTTTTGGACCACATGACACCAGTCTCAACAGGTTTGTCTGGGCTGGGACGTGGTCGGTAGTTCCACGCCAGAGCAGACAGCATCAATCTAGCTTTCATTCCTACAGTGAATAATAGTGCATGCAGTATTATAATAAAATGTCTGCAAACAACTGATGTAACACACCAGTCTATATGTTGTTAGTAAGCAGCTGTTATTTACCTTATGACTGTAGCATTCAGTGAACTTTAAAATGCTTTTCCTGTGTAAAGTGTTGGTTGTTTTTAGTAACAATACAATGGCCAATCATGGTAATCATACTGGTACATTAGTAAACCGATACTGATCCTTACAAATAAGGCATTCCATCATCACATTCCTTCACATAATTTATTATAACTTGTTTTTTCTTCTTAATTTCTGTATCTACTGTATATACAGTCACTGTATTTTTATATCATGTTTTGATTTTATATTTCTTTAATAAAATTTGTGATAATGACACAAGTGCTCTTATTTATTTCATTACAGACAATTGCATTCTGGAATGTAATTATTACACAGCGATGTAATTTATTACACTCAAGTAACTGTACTCATAAATGTAACTGATTACGGTGATGGTAAAATCAGCAACTGATTACAAGGAATAGGTAGGGTGATACAGAATGGACACTATCACATCTGAGTAACTAAACTACTGAATAGTTGGTCATCAGGAACTTTGACTATGTAACATTTTTGGTCCCATTCATAAGTCGGTAGTCCACATATTAACACATAACATGTAAACAGCATTTACAGTATCACTTTTTTTTTGAAGTCTGAATAAACACAGTTACTGATAAGGTAGTAGTCATGCTGGATGGTATTTTTGAGTAGCCATCCTGAAAAAAACGAGTTGGATGCCTATGAAATGCAGTAATTTCGAAAACTTATTATAATGTTAGTTATGCATAGGAGCTAATTTAGTGTATTTGGGATTCAAGTCGGTGACTGGAATTCACCTTACACTACTTGGGTCGTGGTCCCTACTCATCATCTACTGATTGCAAATCTAAAGGTTACTTGTTGCTTTGGACATGCCTCAGGTATAAAATGAATACATATCAAGTTTGGTACTTACTCCAGCAACTGTGCGTCACCGTTGCATGTTGCACAACACCACCACAGATGGTTTGATACATTCTGTATCCAATGAAGGAGGTCCTCGCATCCCTTGCCTTGGACCTTCACAGTAAACTTGCGGTTGATGCCTTTCTCCATGTGCCACATCATGTTGGTGATCGAGCTGAAATGCAAATTACAATAATTTATATTTTTGATCCAAATTCAAGATATTTTCACAACAGCTGTTACCTGTTTTTGCTGTTAGTGTGCAAAAAAAAACAAGTTAGTGAAGATGTGTGCACATGGTATATTATTAAAGATATTTAAACAATATATGATTATTGAGTGATGCCAGTATTTTTATAATACAAACATGGTGTATCTGGTGAGCTCATTGATAACTATATTTGGATCACATAATTACTCCCAGAGATATCCTTCCAAATGCAGAATTTAAATGTTTTTTTAAAGAAAATGGCCATAAAATGTGTCATAATGGATACAAATTACTTGATATTGGCACCCTTATTCCATGGATAAGAGTGGTTTAAAGGTATGTAATTGTTATAAAATTATATCTATTCACAGTAAACATAATAAGCTATCATAATCTGGCATAAAACAAACAATTTTGTATTTTTTTTCTAAAAAAAACCACTTTCACCTGGGTTGTATCCCCTTAACTAAAATTGAGTAACATGGAATTTACTAAATACAAATGAAGCCATTTTAAACGTTTTACAATAGAGTATATAGTGGTAATCTTCGTCACATAAAGTTAAACAGTAGTCACACATAATTATATACGAAGTTCAATTATATAACATCATGACATAAATAATAGGATAAACATTTCGATATATGACAATGTCTAAAGCAATATTATTGAATGCAGAACGTATTTTTGTTCATTTAACACAAAATACAGTAAGTTTTGCAATGTTATTATAAACGATAATCATTCCAGCCCATGTTAATTCGTTACTGTAATATCGCTCACGCGACTTGATTGCCGTTAACTTTTGCTATTCGGCCATCTTCTAAAGACTAAACTCTTTGTGGTGCAATATAGTACATTCTGGTACTGTTCTGGCTTGGCTCCAGCATATCTTGCATCTCAAATGTCAATAGATTTTAATTGGATACCAAGTAACTCGGTACTAACCTTCTTGCGATCGATTTCGCAGCGGCGGCGCGTTTGACCGAAAATATGCGTCGCTTCGACGGCCGAGGTCCGTGACTAAATATCGTAGGCACTGCACCTGGCTTCAAACATCGGCGACGTTTTGTCGGATCTTGTGTCATTAACTGACGATATAAATTAACATAGTGCGTTGTATTTCGAAGGCTTCCAACCAGCTCGTCCACAGTTGTGAATCCACTATTTCACTTCTGCCTCGTTTCAAAGGGAAACAAAAAAGACAGCTCCTTATCCTTCGCTGTACTATTGTTACAACCGTATGTAGAGCAGTGTGGCATATTGCAAGTCACGTTTTCACTGTAAGCTCAACTTATACTAATGTAACGAACCGCATCCCATGAACATGATCCAACTACGCGAACAACACAAGACAGTGTATCGTACACAGCAAAACTAATGCTGCTCGTTTATTGGTTGCTTTCGGCCAAATGAACGCGTCATCAGTAAGATGGCAGTCTACATGTTATCGCAGATTTCTTTAGAATCTTCTACTTTAAGACTACATTCCGAGTAAACCACTGAACTGAACATTTTGATTGTAGATGCAAATGGTTAGTTTGTGCTAAATCTTTTAGGTGCTAAACACCACAGCGTTCCCTTTTGTTTTCCTTTAACTTTAGACCGGACTATTGCATACCGTTTTTCCAAGTTACTTAAATGTCGTTAACCGTACAATGTATCCGGTTTGCCTATCCCTCTAAAGTTGCACATACTAGAAAGAGACGGGTGGGGAGGAGCTGGAAAAGCAAGACTAGGAGAATATTAGAAATGTCATTACATATTACATGCATATACAGAATGAAGGTGGGGAAAGACAGCAACTATGGGCAAAGAGGGGACGGTGGGGTGAAAATGCAGAGGGAACGAGGGTGGGGTGGGTGGGGCAGGCACAGGCACACGCACAGGCAGGCACACGCGGGTACATGCGGATACACGCGGGCACACGCGGGCACACGCGGGCACACGCGGGCACAAATGAGTATGCGCGGTCACAAGTGAGCACACACAAGCACGCACGCATACACGCACGCAACTAATGGATGCGACTACAAGTGATATAGACAGACGGAAAGAAAGCGGAACTACCCCAGTTAGAAAGAAAGCATCGTATACGATAACAATCTAAATAATCAGCCAGGTCGAAGGCGAGGGTATTGTGAATTGACCTTACAAATGAACATACATACCACGGGCACGCCATTCTGATCGTCAATGCTATTGATAGCTCTTTTCAACAACTCCTCCAACGTCAAAGTTCGACTGCTGACAACAGAGGTCAACACTGCCAACGCAAAGATCGGCTTGAACAGCATCTGCAGCGAAAGGACATTTGAACTAATGTCATAAAATCGAAATCAATGTTCTTCTTAGCATCATATAATATAATTGTTTCCATGTAAACATAACTTGTTATTTTCAAAATCTTATAAGAATACTATTACAACACAGCGTACAATTATCGACAATTACCAATAATAACTATTAACAATACTATGTATTCTGCACATAAATCAACAAGGCCTAATGTAGGGCTTTTATTGCTAAATCTTTGTAACATGTAAAAGACTAATGTTAAATTGAGCCCTGTTATATCTGCCTATCGTCAACGTTAAAACGATACGCACTGAACTAACAACTGTCTGTTTTCAACGACGTGTAATAGTAACAATTATCGACATATTAGAACCAGGAGAATTTTTCATTAAGATAATGAGTTTATGTGAATGAACAAATGAATGAGTTTATAAACCCACCATTAAACATAATTTTTCAAAATGCAAATACCACCGCCGTATCACAGAGGATATATACTATTTCCGTGGCACACCGGTGAATGTGTCCTGATGACGCGTCCCTGTGTTGCCATGTTTCAGTAGTCAAGATCACTATTACGGAGAAAAATGGATTTTGAAGAAGAAAATTTAACGAAGAATAATGTTAGTGAAACTGTCCCCATTCGACATCTACTTTACTGGTTTCGAATGTGTTAAGTCTTACACAAATAAAGCAATGGTGTCATCAGTTTTTGCACTGAAAGATAGGCTGTCGTTTCAACGTACCAAAGTTAAATTGCTATTTAAACCTACGTTCAATTGACTATCGCACGTCTACACATAAGTATTCCGAATCGCTACATATGAATTGATAATAGGTAATACCTTTCCAATCATAATTATAGTTAATGGTTATTAATACATTACGTAAAATCGTCACCTATCATCAATCGAACAAATCACGTTTCTCTTACCTTGAGAGAATCAGAGTCGAGGAACCGCTCGCAACTGGTACTTTGGGCCATTCCCTCCCGTATTTATACAACTACGCGTCATCAGAAAAAAAAACAGCCAGGACAACACAACTAATGTAGGAACATGTTGAATACACTCCACTTGACGAATCCTTTGAAAAGCTGCTGCACAGGCCAAATGCTAATAGTTTAATTACCTTTTGATTACATCTGTTACTGCAAATGTAAAAACAATTGGGTTTATTTGCACGTTATTCAAACCGTGTATGTGATAAGAGCAAGGGGTGTATAAACATTGTCCACACAATTACTGAACCGGTATTTACTTAACAGGAGAAGGTAAGTTAATAATCTGCTAATAAATTGATAGCTTCAGCGAATATCTGCTCAGTGAAACAATGCAGGAATAGCAAGCAGGTAACTAATTGTTGGGATGCACTATAATTGGAGAGGCTAATAATGGCGTCAACACATTCCTAACATACATAACAACAGCTGCATCCTGGTGTTGAATTTAAGGAAGTTCATCACATTCTATCATAGGTTGTTTTGAGTCACACACAAGAACCGGTCGACAAGAATCAGTGTAATATGACAATATAGTAATAGTAACTACTAAATATCCCGGAAAAAGATTGGTATTACTGTATTAGTAATAGCAATATTAAGAAATACTACATCGTTTGTAATAGAACCTAAGCCTGCCTATGATATCACAAGTACGTTAGGCACTCTGTCCCAAGGGTGTCAAACCTCAGTATTAGCTTTCTGGTGACCTTATTACAGTGTCTTTTGGTCGTTTTAAACACAGTGCACGACAAGGCCCACAGTCTCTGCAGGAGAGGGGTGAATGTTTACAAGGTTCTGTCATTCATCAAGCAGCAGTGTCAAACGCATTTATTCATGCCAGGGGGGCAGTACAGGGTATCCGGTTTGCGTACCCTACCCGGGTGGTTCGCTTATGCTGCGGAGTGAATTTGACGTGTCCCTTAAACGGCTCCTCAGCTTTTGTGGGTTTTTTTCTAGTTCATTTAAAGGTCACAGTTTTCGCATTGATGCAGCTACAGCAGCAGCATTGCCAGGGGAATCAAGGAATACGTAGGATGCATTTCGGAGATACATCCAAATTGCTTAAGCTGTTAAAGCCAAATTGTTTGATAGTTTGTTTAATGCCGTGGGGTGGTAACAGTGTTTTGGTGACCTTGTAGCGAATTAGCCCCACCTTGCTAAGTAGAATTTTTGTTTTTGGTGGGAATGTATGTATTCTTGACATCTTATGTTTATACATGTAGTGGTTTTTAGTCCATTACAAGGTAGGGACGAATCATGTATATTGTTATCGTCAAGATTGTAGGAATGTGGGATCTAAGAAACCGGAAGGGTGACATTGTACAAGGGTTCAGTGTCAGGTTTGGATTTTAGAGCTCACATTCCTATTAATGTCATTCCCAAAGTGGCTGCACGATAAGCAAATCAACAAGTTGTATAAATATAAAGGAGTGGTATGTTCAATCGTTCACACACACACACACACACACACACACACACACACACACACACACACACACACACACACACACACACACACACACACACACACACACACACACACACACACACACACACACACACACACACACACACACACACACACACACACACGTAATACGATGTGAAATTTTTTACGATTAAGCCCCCTGACTTATATTCAAATACACAAGCAGCCAAATGGCAAATGGAACTCTCGTTGGCGAAGTCAACAAACTTACAGCTATTTATAAACAACATCAACTTTTAATAATAATTAATTAATAAATAATTAAAAGCATTAGTAACATGATTGCCAGAATGGTGGCGCTGTAATATTTCTGATATTTTGTATCAATGTTACGTATCATTCATTGTTCATTTAAATGTTCAAAATACAATACAAGGACCGTTTTAGTAACAATATACCAATGATTACTAGTACTACCTATACGTTCTGGCTTGCGCTCTATGATGCCAGCGATGAGTACTACGGGTCATCACCGCCCTCGTTATTAACGCACCCGCCTTCGCAATTGCAGAGGGTCGTGCATCGGACACCGGCGCGTTTGCATTTACACCTTCCCGTGCATGCCTTGATGCAGTCGCAGTGCAATAGAATGGCACATGCCACTGAAGCGTCGCTGAGAGTGGTCGTTAGTTGCCATGTCTTGGTGCCATCTTTGTGCCAGTCCCACTCAATGAAGTCAGGGATTTCTTGCTGGACCGAGATGGCCTGACTCCAGTAGACACTCGCACAACACACACAACACACACACAACGCACACACACAACGCACACACACAACGCACACACACAACGCACACACAACACACACACACACACACAACGCGCACACACACACACACAACACACACGACACACCCAACGCACAGACACACGCACACCCAACACACACACACACACACACACACACACACACACACACACACACACACACACACACACACACACACACACACACACACACACACACACACACACACACACACACACACACAACGCACACACACAACACACACACAACGCGCGCACACAACACACACAACACAACGCACACACAACACACACCACACACACAAAACGCACACAAAACGCACACACACAACTCACGTAACACACACAACACACACACAACACACACGACACACACGACACACACGACACACACGACACACACGACACACACGACACACACACCCAACACACCCAACAAACACAACGCGCACACACACAAAGCGCACACACAACGCGCACACACACAACGCACACAACACACACAACACAACGCACACACAACACACACACCACACACACACAAAACGCACACACACAACACACACACACAACTCACATAACATACACAACACACACAACACACGACACACACAACGCACACACCCAACACACACACACACAACGCGCACACACACACACAACACACACGACACACCCAACGCACACACACACACGCACACCCAACACACACACAACGCGCACACAACACACACAACACAACGCGCACACAACACACACACCACACACACAAAACGCACACACACAAACACAAAACGCACACACACAACTCACATAACACACACAACACACACACGACACACACAACGCACACACCCAACAAACACAACACACACACAACGCGCACACACACAAAGCGCACACACAACGCGCACACACACAACACACACAACACAACGCACACACAACACACACACAAACACAAAACGCACACACACAAAACGCACACACACAACTCACATAACATACACAACACACACAACACACACACACGACACACACCCAACACACCCAACACACCCAACACACACAACAAACACAACACACACAACACACACAACACACACAACACACACAACACACACAACACACACAACGACGTTAGCCAGTTATGTATCTGTGTAGTTCAGTACAGATATGTTAACCACTTATGTCTGTGTGTAGTTCAGTACAGAGATGATAGCCAGTTATGTCTGTGTATTGTTCTGTAGAGATGACAGCCAGTTATGTCTGTGTATTGTTCAGTAGAGATGATAGCCAGTTATGTCTGTGTGTAGTTCAGTACAGAGATGTTAGCCTGTTATGTCGGTGTGTAGTTCAGTAAAAACTTTAGCCGGTTATATATGTGTGTAGTTCAGTACAGAGACGTTAGCCAGTTATGTATGTGTAGTTCAGTGTGAGTGACGTCATGATACGCGCAGTAATTTTGTGCGCGAGGTGAGTTGGTTAAACAGGTAGTGCTTTGGTTAGCCAACTTGCGCACTTGAATGTAATTCCATCATGTGACGTCATGGTCAGTGAGTGACGTCACGGTACGTGCAGTCATTTTGACCAACACGCTGCACAAATCAAACTGTAGACACGAGTTGTACAAGCGAAACACTAAACGTAGCCAAACACGTGGCACGAATTGAACTTAGACTAACTAGTTGGACAAACAAAACACTAAACTTAGTCCAACAGGTTGCACGAATTGAACTTAGACCAACTAGTCGGACAAACGAAACACTACACTTTGACCAACACGCTGCACGAACCAAATTATAGACATGAGTTTTACAAACGAAACACTAACCTTAGCCGAACGCGTGGCATGAATTGAACTTAGACCAACTAGTCGGACAAATGAAACACTAAACTTTGACTAGCGAGCGACAAGAACCAAACTTGTAGGACAAACGAAACACTTAGACCAACGAGTGACAAGAACTAAACTTGCCGGACAAACGAAACACTTAGACCAATGAGTGACAAGACTTGTCGGACAAACGAAACACGTAGACATACAACTTTACAAACTTTCACTGACAAACGTCCAAACAAACGTACCAACACACTTTTAAACTGACAAACATTAACCTTCAACACATAACCACACCTACAAACATATCAAAAGGGAGTAAATAGAAGGGTTATCGCATGAGATTTCACCAAAAGGGAGCAAATAGACGGGTTATCGCGTGAGAATTCACCTCTTTCAGACAATTCGACGAGAGATAACAGCCAACACACGTCGCATTGTGTATCGCGCAGCGCGCAGTGCATCGCATCGAATCGTGCATTGCGCACTACATCGTGCATCGTGCACTGCGTCACACATCGTGCATCGTACATTGCAACGAGTGACAAGAACCAAACTTGTCGGACAAACGAAACACCAAACACTTAGATCAACGAATGACAAGAACTAAACTACGAGACAAGAGGGTGCCAAACATTACATACCTTCATATCAAGAGACGATTATCTGTTTGGATTCACGTCCAACGAGGCGCCCATAGGACTCGTATGAGGTGTCGGTTCTTTTAACGAAAAACTTATGTATATGAAACATCCATCTTTACAACGTAACAATTCTATATTTACAAATAGTGCGAGCGATCAGATGCGATACGACCTTCTCGAGAGTCGAAAAAGGAAAGACCAGAATCGTCGGAAGTATGGTATATACACTAGTTTTCGGCGTCATCTCATTTGCATAACCAATCAGACCGAAAGTACATCACGTGACTTCCCTTAACACAAAAACTGTACACGTTCATGAGAGAGGCGACATCCGACGCCACTCAACGGACACCAATGTAATTAGTCAGAGTATTGCCATCTACCGGCCATGATAGATCTATATTCGTTGACACACTTCCAGGAATACCGGAAGCATAGAGGCCGCCATGACAGTCAAGTAACTTCCGGTGCGACGTCACTTCCAACGTAGCGTTCCTAGTAGAGGCTGCCATAGCAAGCGTATTTTAAAACTGCTATGATCGAAAACAACTATGTCAATAACATGTAAGGACAACCACCTGACAGGACTTCATTCAAAGAGGTGACCATCATGGTTCCCGACGCCACTCAACGGACACCAATGTAATTAGCCATCTACCGGCCATGATAGATCTCTATTCGTTGACACACATATTCGTTGGGAATAGAGGAAGCATATAGTCAGCCATGACAGTCAAGTAACTTCCAGTGCGACGTCACTTCCGACGTAGCGTCCCTAGTAGAGGCTGCCATGACAGTCAAGTAACTTCCGGTACGATGTCACTTCCGGCGTAGCGCTCCCTAGTGGTTAATCGGAGTACTACGTCACATGATGGCGCCATCTAGCGGGTAAAAATATATAATTAAGTGAGATAGAGAAACAAATTTGGGTTAATCTCGCGAAAATTTAAGATTTTGTTCTTTTGGGACAAAAACATAAAATTTTCGCGAGATTAACACCAACTTTTGTGTGTGTTGTGTGTGTCGTGTGTGTGTGTTGTGTGTGTGCGTTGTGTGTGTATAACTGGCTATCATCTCTGTATTGAACTACACACCAACATAACAGGCTAACATCTCTGTACTGAACTACACACATACATAACCGGCTAACATCTATGTATTGAACTACACACAGACATAACATACACATACATAACTGGCTGTCATCTCTACTTAACTACACACATACGTAACTGGCTATCATCTCTACTGAACTACACACATACATAACTGGCTAACATCTCTGTACTGAACTACACACATACATAACTGGCTATCATCTCTACTGAACAATACACAGACATAACTGGCTGTCATCTCTACTGAACAATACAAAGACATAACTGGCTATCATCTCTGTACTGAACTACACACAGACATAAGTGGTTAACATGTCTGTACTGAACTACACAGATACATAACTGGCTAACGTCTCTACTGAAATACACATATACGTAACTACCTATCATCTGTATTGAAATATACGCAGACATAACTGTGTCATGTTTCTATACTAAACTACATACAGACATAACTGATGACGTCATACAGGGTGCGCACGCTCGCGCTCGCAACAAACAAACAAGTCCAGACACGTCTCGAATACGGGTTTTATAAGAGACACGAATTTAATCACTATCTAATAACACTAGTCTATTGTTCTTCCAACATACAGAGCATTCGTTATCAGTTTAGTTTGAATTATACTGATTTATACTGGTTTATACTGGTGTTCGATATAGTTCTTACAAATGATAGCTAATACACCTGTACTGTTCTATCATAACGCTTCACTTTGTTACGCGCCTGTTTCGAAAAAGAGGTTTGACAACTTTGATGTCAAGGTCACCGGCGCTGAGTTGACAACGTGTCTCGCCCATAGCGCATCGCACATAGCGTGTCGATTGTGTTTACTTCATTAATAATAACGACGAGGAAAATAGATGAGACTTGAATAGGGAATACGCCTTCAAAACAGTTTACAAACAGGCTATCAACTGCGAGTCTGGTAAGTACAAATGTCGTATGTTAGATAATGTTACAGGTCAAAGGGTTTGACGAAAATCCTACATAAATAGCTGGCAGTTTGAGTATTTTAACACATAAGTAACTGTTTTATAATTCCCTATGGCTTAACACGAGACAAATACCCGGCTGTTCTTCCAACAGACAGAGCATTCATTACGAGTTTACACCAGTTTATATTAGTTAATAACGTAAGTTTTGTAGTGTGCTGAAAAAATTACCAAAGAAACTTCTAGAATGAAATTGTACAGGGGAATTGACCATAACGTTACATGATGGAATTATATTCAAGCGCGACAGCTCAAAACAATGGTTAACCAAAGCGCTACCTGTTTAAAATTACCAAAGAAACATTTTACAGGGGAATTTTCCACTCGCTGTAACACAACGTCACTGACCATAACATCACATGATGGGATTATATTCAAGTGCACAAGTTCAAAACGATGGCTAACCAAATCACTACCTGTATAATCAACTCATGTCGCGCACAAAATTACGGCGCGTAGCAGTTTATAGTTTAACGATGTCACTGCATCATGACGTCACATGAAGGGATTACATTACATACGCGCAAGTTCAAAACAAGGTCTAACCAAAGCACTACCTGCTTGACCAACTCACCTCGCGTACAAAATTACTGCGCATACCATGACGTCACTGTTGATGACGTCATCTGATGGAATTACATTCAAGTACGCAAGTTCAAAACTATGGCTAACCAAATCATTACCTGTATAACCAACTCACCTCGCGCACAAAATTACACCGCGTAGCAGTTTAATGACGTCACTGACCATGACGTCACTGACCCTGATGATGGGATTACATTCAAGTGCGAAAGCTCAAAATAATGGCTAACCAAATCACTACCTGTTTAACCAACTCACCTGGCGCATAAAATTACTGCGCGTACCATGACGTCACATGATGGGATTATATTCAAGTGTGAAAGCTCAAAACAATGGCTAACCAAACCACTACCTGTATAACGAACTCACCTCGCGTACAAAATTACTGCGCGTAGCAGTTTAATGATGTCATACAGGGTGCGCGCGCTCGCGCCAAACAAACAAGTCCAGACACGTCTCGAGTACGGGTTTTTTAAGAGACACGAACTTAGGTACTACCGCACGGAAATTATACCAAAGGTCAAATTCCAAGATGGTCGCTCTGTTCGAAAAAAACGAGGCTATATGTTCTGATATAACATAGTCGCATATGTAGTCTTCATTTCGTATACATTACTTCAGATAAAACGACCTACGCTGAATTTATAATCCTATTGTTATAAATTACGCCTAAATATAACACCACATTTTGGACATATTCAAATGCTCTTGGTGATCGCATACCTTTACGATAATAGCTCCTATGCTTTAACATGGGGTAAAAATGGCCTATCTTTTAAGCCGGGCGCGCCTTGGTGCAAAATCCCTATCCTTTAACATGGGGTTAAAATGGCCTATCCTTTAACCCGGACGCGCTCCGAAGGAACATCCCTATCTTTTAACATTGGGTAAAAATGTCCTATCTTTTAACCTGGGCGCGCCCTGGTGGAAAATCCATATCTTTTAACATGGGTTTCCACCAGTTTGAATCATTCCGTAACTCGTAAGGGACTTATATTACTACTACCGACCACTCATTGTATGGTAACATATATGGATCTGGTAGCTGCTCACCGGTATTGAGACGAAATTTGACCAGATAATTATAATTTTCTGCGGCGAATTTGCTTTTGCCATGCACAGGCGCTACTTCTGCCGCCAGTATGCGCGCGCATCCAAATATGTGACGTTTGTTTATAAACACTGAAATTCGTTTATAGCTTCAACATTTGTTTATACTATTAATATATTGACAAACGACGATATTGACAATATAAATAATATAATTATACTGTATATTTATTACATTCCATTACTCCCAGTTTATAAAAAGGTTACATAAAATAGTATTTACAGTTTTATGCAATGGCATAACACATGGCTGTATTGACAGGTTAATTTTATAGCCCCGACATTTTTATTTTGTTATTATAATTGTGAATGTACACACGTTGTACATTCGGTTTGGCTTAATGTTCGGATGGTACTGTATTGCGCTTCATCTCGAAAACATCGAATTTAGACATTAAATTCGACTAATTTCTGTGTGAGCTACCATCCATTCGTTGTTTGTCCGAGTACGGCGTTGAGCAAGGGTGTCCAATCACAATGGCGATTCCATTGCCATAGGCATAGCATACTCAGAATTTAGCGTTTCAGTGCTCAAGTCTGAGAACGATTTCGTGCTCAGTTATAAGACAATCATCTTAGCGTTAAGAACGTTCTTAGCCGCTTCATGAAACCGGTCCCTGGTGGTCACTGCAGCACGGTTATAACCTACACTGCCACTTCTCGTGATGTATTAGGGCGTCCTTTTTTAGTGGCGCTTAATTTCAGTGTGACACCTGTCTTGTTCTCTGTGGTAAACTAACGAATGAATGTTTTAGCGCGTCACGGATGTAATTATTGTGCAATAATCGTCACGAGTAATAAATAACAACTGCGCAAATGGGAGATCTACAAAAGGCTGCTTTATTGACCTTTGACCCGGTCCGCAACAAACGAAGTGGTAAACTGCAGAAAGCTGCTACATGACATCTCCTTTTTTTTAAATTTAAAACAAGCAACAAAAGGTCATACTGGTTACTAGTATTAGTATTATTGTTAGTCTTGCAGTAAGAAAAACACAACTAGCTTAACACACACAAGTTCAAGTGTCCTCGACTCTAGTCAATACTATCCCAACAGTAAACGTATGTCCCATAGCGAATAAACGCTTCTAGTTGCTAATTAGTCCATAAATCTGGTAGGCTTTTTGCTTTCACGGCCAGATCTTGTGATGTATGGTGAGCTGCTCGTAACTGTCGTAGGCAACTCGACACCCACAGAGTTCGGTATTGCCGTTGCTGGATCACGACTAGGATCATCTGTCACCATCAACTCACGATGTGCTGTATCGGTGATTTCAGGACGTTGATTCACTAATTGTTCTGATGCAGTCTCCTCTCGACTCGGTCTGAGATCAAGATTGTTACGACGCATCTCGGTACCATAGTGGGTACGAATGATGTAAGAACGCGGTTTGTCACTGAGATTAACAACTGTGGCATGTCTCCATGTTCCTTGTACCCTGGCACGAACGTGATCACCAGGCTGTAATACTGGTTTTGTAGTTACAGCATTCCTGTCATGGTAAGCTTTGGCGATGCTAGCTCTACCTTCAAACTTTTCTTTGACTAGTTTCCTGTTGTAACTTCTGGGAAACCGTTTGGCAACTGTTACGATTGGTAAAATGCCTCTCAATCTGCGTCCTTGTAGTAATTCAGATGGCGACGGCAAATGCTTGACACAGGCGTATCTCGCAAAGCTAACAGTCCTTGCTGGTAGTCTGTGTTGTCCTGTGAACACTTTCTCAACATGTTCTTTGCTGTCTGCACCATGCGTTCGGCCTGTCCATTCGACCTAGGATATGTAGGACTAGATATGGTGTGTTGTACTAACCAGTCTCTCACAAATCGTCGAAACTCTTGGCTTCCAAATTGTGGCCCATTATCACTGATCAGGACTTCCGGTGTTCCGAAATCAGCGAATATTCTCTTCAATTCTCTGATGACATCACTGGTCTTAGTGTCTGCTAGTGGAGCGATAGATAACCATTTAGAGTAATAGTCGACTGTGAGCAGATACGTTATGCCATCTAACGCAAACAAGTCTGCTCCTACTTTCTGGAACGGATATTCTGGGACTGGCATTGGGATAAGCGGTTCATGTGCGCTGATGTTCCGGTTAGCTTGGCATCTACTGATGTAGTAGATCCTGGATGTCTCGCATGTAACCCGGCCAGTAGATCGTGGTTTTTGCGCGTTCGGTACACTTCACGATTCCCAAGTGTCCTGTGTGTAAGCTGTTGATCGTTCGCTTTTGATAAGCGTTTGGTATTACGATCTGTTCACCTCGAAACAGCATGCCATCGTGCTCACTCAAGTCATGACGAACATTCCAGTACGGTTTGATTCGATCCGGATACAGTCTTTTATGCTCCGGCCAACCATGGTCTCATCACGTGCTGTTAGCTCAGACAGTTCCTTCCGACATGACTCTGTTGTAGACTCTACGTATACAGCATTGACGTCTTCGTTATTATTCTCATCAGTGTCATTGTCATACAACGCCGCTCTACTGAGTGTGTCGGCTAACACTAACTCACGGCCCGGGTGATAAACAAGTTCATAGTCATATGGATCAATGTGCAATCGCATATGCTGTAGTCTTGGCGAGATCTGCGATATCGGTTTCTTGATTATGCCAAGTAGTGGTGTATGGTCGGTCTCTACCGTTACTCTTTGTCCATATATGTACTGATGGAATCTCTTGAGTCCGAACTGGATCGCCAGAAACTCTTTCTAGATCTGAGCATACCTCTGCTGTGTCTCAGTCATTGAACAGGATGCGAACTCGATAGGTTCTCCCTCTTGTAGTAAAGCCGCTCCTATTCCACGTTGCGATGCATCTACTGTCACCACCACAGGTTTGGTCGGATCAAACAGTTTCAGTTCTATGTTAGCTCTGATCATCTCTTTGACTTTCAGCCAGGCTTGCTGATGGTTTGAGTCCCATGACCAAACGACATCTTTCTTTGTGAGATATCTCAGTGGTGCCGCCACACTAGACAAGTTTGGGCAATACATGGCTAGATATGTCACCATACCGATGAATCTCCTCACATCTTCTTTGTTCTGAGGTACTGGCATGTCTGTCACAACCTTGACTTTAGCTGGGTCAGCCTTTACCCCTTCGCTGGAGATCATATGTCCCAAATATTTCAGTTCCGACGTTGAGACGCAAGTTTGCTTCTCGACATCTTTGTAGCACTGCTCGAAGTCGATTGTCATGCTCCTGTTCGGTAGCAGCATGTACCAGAATGTCATCTATGTATGTCTCCACACCTTCGAGATCATGGAACAGTTCTACTATTGTTCGATGGAACACTTCCGGTGCCGATTTGATGCCGAATGGTAACCGCAAAAATCGGTAACGACCCGACGGCGTAGCAAATGTCGTCAGATAACTGCTGTTCTCATCTAACGGAATTTGTAGAAAACCCGAAGTAGCGTCAAGAGTGCTGAAGTACTTGGACCCATGTAGTTTCGCTACAATATCTCCCGGCGTTGAGATGGAGTAATGCTCTCTTTTGATTGCTTTGTTGAGTTCGAGTGGATCTAGACAGATTTGTAATGAGCCCGATGATTTCCGTACAGTTACAATCGGATTGACCCATTCAGTAGGCTCGGTGACCTTGGTGATACTTTCATCACGCACCATGTCACTTAAGGTTTGGTTGAACTGTTCCTGTAGACGGTACGGAATTCGACGTATAGCGTGTATCACGGGTTGGCAATTTGTTTTCAACTTGATATTGTGTGTTTGTTTCAAACGACCTAGTCCCTGAAACACATCAGTGTACTCCTGCAACAGATCCGACTTCGTCTCCGCTAGATTCACCCTCTCCACCAGTCCTAGTTCCACACTAGTTTGCAGTCCAAGCAACGCTGGCGCTCTCTCGTCCACTACAACAAACTATACTGGGTAGTACTTGTTTTTGTATTCTGCAGTATAGGTAACTTTACCTCTAACCGACAGATCGTGACCACCGTATGATCTCAACTGAGTGCGACATTTGTTCAAGCGCGAAGTTGGTTGAACTGTTGACAGTATGTCACAATCATTACTTGAGATGACATTACACGATGCACCTGTATCGATTTTGACTCTCAGTCCCTTACCACCAATGTCTAACACTGCATGCCACTCTTTATTTTTTTTTCATTCACCGAATACACGATACTGTTCTTACTGTCATTGTTGTTTCCGACAAGGTACACTGGCGCTTTGACATTCTTACTGGAATTGTCACAACATTTCGCATAGTGATTTTTCTTTCCACACTTATTACAGTCTCTGCCATAAGCTGGACACTTTCTGGGTGCATGTCTACCTCCTCAGTACTTGCAACACTTATGCACCTGCCTGTACTGACGGTGACTGTCTTTATTCAACCGAGTGTTCAAATGAGTTGCCCTCTGACCTTTCACTGCATGCACTGGAATGCACTCACTTGCACTCATACCCATCAGTAGTTGACCAGTAATTTCACTACTGCGACACAGATCTACTGCAGTTTTCAGTGTCAGTGATTCCTGACCAAGTAGTTTCTCTCTCACTACATTGGAATTTACACCCATCACAATTTGATCACGCAGTATTTTGCATCTTTCGTCTACGTGATACTCACACGAACTAACCAAATTCTTCAAATCTGTCAAGAAACTTTCAAACGATTCTCCCTGTTCCTGCTTCCTTTTCAGAAACTGTATATCGTTCATAGGTCTCGTTCACTCGTGGCGTGAAATATGCCTTAAATTTATCTTTGACCTTCTTTACGTCATTGTTGTCAGCGTGTACTGCCCATTCAAATGATCGATAAATGTCCATGGCATCTGACCCTAACAATGTCAGTAGTATGGCCACTTGGATATCACTATCCTTCTTATCTTTCTCTGTGGCTTTCATGTAGAAATCATACTGTTCTACCCACTTTTGCCAACTGCCTGCCACTTCCGAGCCAATCGGGTTGAAATTTCCCGGCGGTTTCATTCCTCCCATTTCGCTTGCCATTTTCCTTGCAATGACTTTCTTACCGCACTTCACAACGATCCCGATCTGACACCATGTCTTGTTCTCTGTGTTTAAACTAACGAATGAATGTTTTAGCGCGTCACGGATGTAATTATTGTGCAATAATCGTCACGAGTAATAAATAACAACTGCGCAAATGGGAGATCTACAAATGGCTGCTTTATTGACCTTTGACCCGGTCCGCTACAAACGAAGTGGTAAACTGCAGAAAGCTGCTACATGACAACACCGTTCTTTGCGGCGCGATCAAAAATGCTCGCCACGAGGTCATGTTTAGAGCAAGTTGTTTTTCACTAAAGTAATCTGATATAACGCGTATGAACCATGGTAAGTACCAAGCGATGACGTTACAGTTGATGTTGTGCATGTACTGGTCATATATTGATATTATATTAGACCTAAATTTCTAGACGTCAATTTTAAAGTAATTACACCGCGTTCCTTATTACCGCTCGTGCCACGTAAGCCAATTGTGTCTTATAAAAATCGACGTGGTTATTCTTCCGGCTGCCGTAACCCAGATTCAGGTGGCTATTCTTCCGTGAGTTCCGGTGCGCATGCGCGTATACCGTTTATTAATCTGTCGCATACTACGGCAGCCGTAACCGCAATTTGCAGCGCTAACATTCCGAGAGTGCCGTAATCGCAAGTGCTTGAGTTAAAGTTCCGAGAATGTTGGCTAAGACTAAGTTTGGTACTGTACCTGCTACGGCAGTCGTAACCGCAATTGGCGGCGATAACATGTCATAATACAATAATTAAAATGAAATAATAGCAGTGCATTATATAAAATATTTTTTATTTCTAAAGGTATCACGTGTTTTATTAATCTGCTATAGTTTTTGAAAACTTATTTGATTTTTCAGTGTTTTTTTTCCAATTTAAGTTAGTATGTAGAGTTAAACCTAAGTCTAAGAAGTTAATTTCTTCCACTCTCTCAATATTTATATTTTCAGTTTTGAGAAATAGGCTCTGTGTAGGTTTGTTTGGCAGTTGGAAGGTCATATATTTAGATTTTACTTTTATTTAGTGTCAACTTATTCATATTCTGAGTTCTTCATTTATTACAATTATTTTGAGTTCTTCATTTATTAGAGATTCTATATTTCTGTTTTGTGCTTTATCACTAAAAGTTTCAATGGTGCTAAATAAAGTGGTATCATCAGCATATATATTATAAATTGAAACATTTGGCTTGCTTGTGAAAAGTCAATTATATCTATAATAAATTAACAGTGGTCCAAGGATGGACCCTTGTGGTACACTTACTTTTATAGGTAAAGTATCAAATGTAGTATCTTCAAATTCGGTATATTGTTTTCAGTTGCTTAAATAGCTTTCGAATAAGAGTCTTGCCATAAACTTGTTTAATAATATCGAATGGTAAGGTTAAGAAAGATACTAATTGGTAACTGCTTTTTGTCCATTTGAGTAATTATTCTATCTACTAGTTCGAGTGGTGCATATTCTGTCAAATGGTTAGGTCTAAATCCGTACTGATTATCAAAAATAGCTTAGAATCAATCAAATAAGTGGATAACTGATTATGGATAATGTTCTCTAGTCAGAAACTTTCATTTTTCATATCCAAGATGTTTAATTTACCTGGTAGAGGACTAGAGGCTTTCGTCAACATATTACGTCGACTTCATCAGTACCTTAGAAATAGTTGGAAGGAGAGAAGTTGGCCTGTAATTTTTTATTAGAGTTGGGTCATCCTCTTTGAAAACTACTTTTGCAATTTAAATTTTATCAGGAAATATGCCAGTATTAATGACTTGGTTAATTACTATGGTTAGCGATTTAATTATTGCCGGTTCAATAATATTTTGCAGTATTGGTGCCTAACATGCACTGAACAAAGCATAGTAGTCCCCCTTTTATAAGACCCCGCTCACCGATGGCCACCCGGATTACGCGGCAATATTTTCATTGCGTTAGCGTTGTCAAATACAAACCACCCCTCACTAGCGGCCACCCAGCTAACAGCCGGGGTTACAGGAAGAATCTACCCCTCGGCAGCCGAAACTGCTATTTTTTAATCACAAGACGATGTCGATGTTTATAACAAATTAAGTAGGCCGAATTGGCATTCGTACTTGTGTTACAAATTACATTATCTATGACAAATCAACTGTTATTTTCTATACAAATGATGTTTAATGTCCACATTCATCGGTGGTTCCTCCTCACCAGAGGCCACTTTAGATTTGCCGAAGGTTTGGCCTTATAAGAGGGGGACTACTGTACTGAAGCGTAGGTAATCACTTTCTGTCAACGCACTACTAGTATACGGTAATAACTATTCTGTCAACAGTGTATTCACATAATGTATTATCGTGAAATAAATCACACAGCATTTACACAGCACAAAACACATGCAAACATGTAGGCGCACTTATAATACCATTTAAACATAACAACACCGGTGATCTTGAGAAGCATAATGGACATAATTAAATGCCGAACACAATACTGATATCATTAATTTATGTAATAAACGGATATAAATTAGGTATCACAATAAATTATGCCTAAACTAATATGCAGGCATTGGAATGCAAACAAACACATTGCATGTTACAACCGTGTCGATTGCATAAATCGGCATGCAAAATAATTATCAGTGCAAACACTCCTGCTGTTCCAAAATACAATTACATTTAAACTGCATTACAAGTTAATAATTATATACACATACTCACTGGGTAAACTAAGTACGTAAGTACATTGCATTATATCAAGGGAACCAATGCTACACATTAATATCCAATTGCAAGGAACTGCCAAATGATCATTGGAATATGAGTTAACGCATTATAATTTACACCTATCAACCTATTATATAATATAATTATGCAATGTACACAAAATAATATGAACAAGATTGACACACAAAGCAATTATCAGCATTTAACAATCTTTGCAACCCTTGCAAAACCAAATTTTTGCTTTTGGGGCTTTTGAATGAGCGCGAGGCACACATGGCTGTCAAGGCAAGCAGCTGTCTGCACATTCCTGCTAATGTCTGCATCTTTCAGCAGCCGGTCACCATGGAGTGCCGCCACAACCGTGTCTCTCTTTGTAAACCAGCACAGCATGGCTGTAAAAAGAATGCAAATATTAGCATTATGTATGCGGTCATAGAACGCAGATGTATAATAGGCACAATCAGGGTTCATACAGAATGAGCAAAGTCAAATTAAAGAACATTCAAGACCAGTTTTGATTAGAAGATTCTCACAGAAGATTAAAACTCTAATTAAATTGCTTTTCACAATGTCAATGATGCGTAGCGTGTCATGTTTTCACCAAGATTCTCATTAGGCTAAGTGTGCACATAATTTCTCAATAAGCGTGAGATATTGCCTGCACAAGTCAGTCTTAGCAAGTCCACGATATGATATTTATTTTCAAAATGTTGGCTCTGCCTTACCCTAGCCTTTAATGATAATTTAACTTGCCTAAATTATTAGCAGTGTCTGCCTACAAGGTCCTCCTTCGGGGAGTAAAATGTTATTTATATATAAACAAGATCATGCAGGACCATACCGAAATCCGGGCCAGTAACTTTCACAGACGGGCCACTAACTTTTCAAATCTACTGCCCCCCTGGGCCAGTGGATTCAAAACCTCAATGTCAAGGCCTGAGTACCATGATGTACTGTTTGTAAATACTGTTTAAAATTTTATAAAAATTATTTATTCGCAACAAAAATGAAAATATGGTAATTTTATATAACAATGTTTCTAACTTTTATTTATCCAGGCAAATATAATGTAATGGATATTATTTATTAATTATATATATATATTGTACAGTAATATATTGTAATTATATATGTGAAAACACATTGTAATCTGTCTGGATAAATACAATTTAGAAATATTGTTATATATAATTACCATATTTTAATTTTTATTATTTTGTTAGATGAAATCTATACATCCGAAATTTTTGTTGATTTACACGAGACAAGTCTCTCCGACATTATGATAATATTATACAGGTGAAATACAGTATTATTTTAAGCAGTAACATTTATTTATATAAAAGACTATATGTACATAAATTCAAAAAAAAGATGCAGTCAATCTGCTTTACCTCCGACACCTCATTATTGTGGATGACATCTATTGTTTTCACCTCAAGCTGCTGGTAGTCGGCTCCGAGTCCAATTTTAATTCCAGCTTGGCATTGTCTCTTTAGTGTCCTGAAATGATATTTTAATTATGAACACAGCTAACGTCACTCACAAATTTTCTGACCTAAACTGTGATCCAACTCTGTACCTGACCGGAAAAGTTAGCGCCAATTAAACGCTAACAGTAAGATAACGGTTGGTACATTTCCATAAGCATGTTGCATGGGCAAATTGGGCATGGCAGTTCGGTTATGGGCTCAGCACACTGTTAGTTTCCCCAACGGGGATGGAGATGAGACTTGGCAAGGCACCAGAAAAATCAGCACTTTGCTGTTGGACAATTTGTAATCCAACACAACATTCTCAGGTGGCACTATGAACTCCTGATACAGTTTTCCAGAAAGTCCAATATGTTTTATAAGAAAATCCAATACAGTCAGTTGTTATGTTACATTCAAATTTATATTGATTTTTTGACCTTGTGCCCTATTTATAAAGGTAAATATCAACACAGTCACCTTAGGGTGTGAATTCATCAAAGGCTAGACGTCTAAAGCAGTTCAATTACATAATGTTACACAGCCTAATTAGCAGACATTCAGAAAACAATGCCACTTGCTTGATTGACCAGAAGGTCCAGTCAGTAGACAGTATCTGATAACAGGCTCTGGCTATGGCCTACTCCAGCTAATCATTGTCCTCAGACTTCATTATGGTCAATGACAACATCTTCATGTGTGTTTAATTAGCTGAAGTAAACAAAAATGATTTATGAATCACTCTGCTGCAATGTCATTGCTTCATTTTCGTAAAGATTTTCAAATTGAGGCTTAACTAATAGCATATGCACCCCACCTCCCTTATAAGACAAGTGTTCCGTCACTGTGATTTGGACTTACAACCGATGAGAAGTCTAATATCCAAAAACGGTTTGGCCCATTCAACTGTAGTTTTGCCATACATTTATTTTCAGTAATTTTGTCTCTGATAAACAATATTAAAATGCACCAGTATTTACACAAACCCACAGTCGTAATAAACTCCCACTTACTGTTGATACTGAATTAAAGGGAATTTATTTTATATCGCGTATTTTATTAACTTTATGTTACAATAGTCGTACAATATTATTGAAATGTGAATAGTGTCTGAAATCAACCACAAAGTGGCGCCACCTACCGGAGTTTCAGGTGGAACTAATGAATACACGCAAAAACGGGTGAATTTCTTGTACATTTTGATCGATAAGACAGTAAAAATGTAATTGTTTGATCACGTCACAAGTATATATGTGTGTAGAATAGGTGTTTTAGATATATGGTGTTACGTTTGGTGGCTGTAGGTGACCGTCATCATGTTTTTTCGAGGTGTGGGCCTAAGGCTCCTAGGCTAAGGCTTAAGGCCTAAGGTTAAAGGGGAAATGAAATGCAGCTGGTTCATGCTACATATTTAAATATATACTATATCAGTATACATTAATGTTAACAGAAACGTACTCATTTATAAGACAAACTAAAAAAACGATTTTGTTCGATGCCTAAATCGTCGCTATAGAGCACTGCGTATCGCCATCTTTGTTCCAAGCGAGTGGTTTGATTCACTCCTATCTAATCAATGTTAAATTTCGGGGTTTTTCGGTTTACTTCATTAGTAGACATTTCTGTGCGAAAACAAAGATATGGTGCCCTATTATACACGATAGGCGTTCCATATGTCAACAAATAACTTGTATACGCGTTCGAAATAAAAAGGTGAAATTAAATGGCAACGATTTATAACCAATGAAATCGTTGTTAAAGTCGCACTTCCCGAACGAAGATTTTAACTGCCAGAAGGGGGCGGGGTTTTCAAAGCAAAGCTCAGAATATTAGATGCGCGCGCATACCGGGACTATTTTTATTTTGTTGACAAAAACGTCGAAGGATTCTGGTAGAGACGAGTTATTAAAAGTGATTTTTAAAACTTCCGTATCACTTGGGGAGAAAGTCGATACGACAGATGAAGACTAGACTAGTTCGACTTGTCACTCGGAAATTACGGTTGATACGGTTGACACACACAAAGGGCCTGTGCCATACGGGTTTCACCCAGTGACAGTGTCACTGAGTGTGCGATCCACGACCACGGTCCGATAATGTCCGGCCCCGGGTCAGTTGTGGGAGTCGGACAGTGACAGTTGGTCTATCGACGACGAAGACGTTACGCGACTTAATAATGTCGCATGGTGTTTGTGTGGACACTGCGTCCCAATGACAATGTCGACGCACATCGAGTTGCTGTGCTGTAGGGATATAGCTGCCGTACAGCACCGTATGACAGACCTTGCAGATGCCTGCATTAGATTTAGTGTCATTACCGATTATGAGTGACGACTGCGATTCGAAACGGTTTGCACCAACAGGGCGGTGTTAGAACTTGGAAGTCGGTCTGTTGTCATTGTACGATTTGCGTGCAGACTCGTTGATTCGACCAATAGCTAGTAGGTAAGTACTACGTAGTTCAACAGGTATCAAATAATTATTCTAGCAATAACTATTTCAAACTTAAATAGAGTAATTATACTTGTTCCCACCTCAGATGTTCAGGTTCACTCAATCTTCATAAAATACTATGTCTATGATTTTCATCAAACAATTTTTGATCATTTTCTTAATAAACTTACTTTTATTCTTGACAGGATGTGTGCATCCTTTTTATACAGTTGTTTAATTCCCTATTTAAAAGTGTTCAAGCAACTTGCTTAATTTATATAAAAATTTAGACAAATTGCACACTACCATGCATTAATAGATGCATAATCAGAACATTGTGCAATGCACTATTGATACAAAAATATTTAAGTGGAGTTTTTAATATAATAAAAATGTTATGTATATTATGTGTGTGTGTTATCAAGACCACATCATGAAATGTAGTCTTACAATCATAATTATTACAGCCCTTCACAAACAAATGAACCAATTCATTGAATTCATTATGTGATATTGATAAAACACACAGTTTTGCCAGTATAACAATAATTAGAAGATACCCGTTGTTTATTATCAACTAATGCAAATAAATGAACTTTCAGAACATATCGATTGATTCGATTAGCCGCCTATCGTCACTTCACGTTGTGGTCAAGGGAGAGACTTGGAAAAGGCAACAGACGTGTTATACCAGCCTGCACTGTATCCAGAAGTGAATGGGGTTTATGAAAATTTAAGCTATGGACATTGCACTATACAGGTGAGTGTACAGTGAAAATAAAAACCATGGATAAGTAAGATTAGATTGACCAAAAGGAAGAATGAATTATTTGGTGCCTTCTTATCCCATTTTTGGCAACAACAATGTGATCTGTAGTGTCTTGCATGTCCCTATTCATAATTCGATTTGTAATACTGAAGCCAACATGAAATATATCAACAGTTTATTCATATGGAGAAACAATTCACAAATAAATAAGACTACATGGCAGACTGTGCCAATGCATTAGTCAAATTCACACACCAGTTTTCAATGTTTCTTTCAGTTTATTCACTTCACACTGTGACACATTTTAATCTAACTGTATTACAATTTGGGTCTGTGTCAGTCCTGTGCACATATAGTACATCAATAAGTAACACGTTTATTGATTATATGGGTCATCATTATGATCAAATATTGTGATACAAAAATTATTACATACAAAATATTCCATTACAGTTCCAGTTTTACATAATTGTGGGTTTCAACTTTCAACACTAGGGCCATGTGTCAAGAAAACAAGTATTATTATTCAAGATACAGATTCAAAACTTGTAGTACTAGTTTAAAAATCTATCAAGTGCCTCCAAATGGATTTATCTAGATTTATGGCACTATATAAGTGTTCTTATTATTATTAAGTACTTTTTGAGATGTTGTTTTGTGATAATGTCAAATGTAATACTAACAATGAAGTATGAATATATAAAAAAACGTATAGCTGAATCCTTTGCTGCTTCATTAGTTTGTAGTACACTTTAATAATACTGGCTAAAACATACAGATTAAAAAATATATATATTTTTGTTGTAAGATGGCACTTTACTATTACTAAACTTGATGGTAACAGTCCAGTTTTAATGGTAATGGCCCTTATCATTTTTGTGACACACGTCCTAGAAGCCACATTAAAAGTGTACAGTGAGTCATATGAACAAATACATGTACAGTTCAGTGTGATGTTTGAGAATGGTAGTCTGTTGCAAAAAACTCGCTATAAGTAACATGTTTGGACTTGGTTAAACTATTCCAGTAAATTACATATACCCAAAGTTCCCTACGTAGAATAGTGTCTAATAAAATACATTGCATACCACAACTAGGATACAAGCTTTTAAGTGGATGTTCCTTACTTTAGGAGGTCCTATACAGTAGTGAGAATGCACTTTGCCTAAAACGTTTCTCTATTTCTACCAGTGATGTTCAAACTATGTTATTTAAGCATAGAAATCCATTGTCATTTGAAATTGGATGTCATCAATTGGGTGGCACTAAACCGAATTGATATGGATACAACTAGTTTTCCGTAAAGCCGCTTCTTTGCTTTGCCACAGCCTCCTCTTTTGCTGGTTTTTCGATGCCTGCATGCTCTGCTAGAGTTACCTCCTTACTTGATGTTGCAACTTGGAGCACACTTCACAGCTTTGTGCCACTCGTGCATCTAGCTGCAATGCCCTCTAGCATTTCTCCTCGGAAGCTGTAGTCCTTTGACGCCATCACTTTCTTCACTACATACCCAGCAGACTTTGAATACTGCAGCTGATACCGTAGCTTGTTGTCTGCTGTTTTCACCATTTCCCGCTGATTGAACAAATGATAAATCTAAAATCAGTATAACAATAGAAATATCTGAAGAATAGCTGGCTATAGCAGCTTGCTTGTATGCTCTCTCTCTCTCTCTCTCTCTCTCTCTCTCTCGCTCTCTCTCTCTCGAAATCAAACGGCTAATGTCATTTATTAATCGGTTCCGAATTCTGCCATCCTTTTCAATTTAAACTTCCAATGAATTCCAATTCCATAATACATTCAAATATTTATTATTGAATCATATATATATATATAATTTATATGCATCAGTTTATATTTCAATAAGCAATTCCAAAGCATACCATTCCAATTCCATTGATATATAATTAAACAATTCAAGTAACAATAAACAAATGTCCTCAATTTTAATTATGTTATCTGTTGTTTACATGCATACTCTTGTGCAGTGAGATTGTATTTTCGAAACTGTATTCCTAACATTGTTTTGCTATCGAGTACAGGCAGGGATTTTCAGCCATTTCAGTTTATTTCCTAATGCAATGCTGGATTTCTAAAGTGTGCAGCTTTGTCAAGCAATTGATACATTATTTTGTAACATCAAATGTTAACACTATTGATATCACAAGCCTTACCTTGTATTTGTGTTGTGGTCAATGGTGGCCAAGTGGAGTCAGGCTATGATGCCTTGACGGCTGAAGTTGGGTGCATACTTGAGGAAGAGGGCATGTAAGCTTTCCAGTTCACCAGTGTGAACACACTTCATAACGCTCTCTATATCATACAGTAGGCAACAGTCCAGTATAGCTTTCTGGACAGTGAAGGCTTCTGTACCTTCAGTCTTGTTTTCACTTCTTGTTGTGTATACATTGCATGACTGCACTTCCGGTACAACTCTGCGCCTGCTGTCCATGAATGGAATTCCTGATGTGATGGAGGAGCGAGATCCACATCTCCTTCATCAAGCGGGGATCACCATAACAAGCTGATGCGCAATACCACAGGTGGTTGGCAATTGCGCCTATCAAAGGGACAACTTCAACTTTCTTGGCAGGCAACAACCATTATTTCTTTCTCTTTCTGATGCTGGGATGTCTGTCAGTGGCAAGTGTGGTGATCTTCACCCCATGGTCAGTCAGGTTGTCCAAGCAGCGTTTAAAGCCCTCCACTTCCATCCAGTAACTGTTCTTGACCTCTGTGACCCGAACAGTTTCTTGAGCAATGATGAGTTGGCTATCAGTGTCCATGACGAAGTAAATGCCAAATGTAGCGTTGTGTCCTGGATTGTCATATCTTGCATCGTCTGATGCGACCACGCTCTGTCCGGCCAGAGCTGACATGATGGCCTCTGAATGGCATGTCCTCTATCTCTGGCAGTATGTATGCCCGCTGTATGTTGTAGCACTGGCGGGGTGACAAGGCACATAGGTTCATTAGGTTGACCAAATTGTACATAGTGAATGAATGTCCAGTCAGGAAGAGGACGCTTGGTATCAACAAGTTACTCTCATAAATGTTACCAATCTTGGGTTGCGAGTGCCACATGAACGAGTGGCCATCAACACATTCTGTGGTCACAACCACTGCAAATCAAGTCACTGTGATGCTAGGCTTTGATATAAGTGGTTTATTGCAGTTTGGTGTTTTAGCAGGTGCAGAAAAGTGAAATGATGTTTTTCTCACAGATGACAAACTTTCTCTCTTTCCCATTAGTGTAAGAACCGCTTGAGTCATCATCAGTGATACCGCTGTCACATGCTACAACATATTCTGCATCACTCACTTCAATGTTTCTCTTCTCGCTGTTGCAGACAGAATCGTCTGAAGATGGTGATAGTAAGACTGGGACATCCGAAGGGCATCTATATTGACAGAACTGCCATGGTCAGGGTCAGTCGGAGAAGGCGTGCTAGACTGCGATGGCAACTTTGCATACCCACGGTCATGGTGAATGTTCAATGGAACAACAGTATTGTCAGTATTAACTACTGCATCGACAAAGTGTCGCACTGGCGACACGACCACTGGCTTCCTTTATGTTTTGACACTACAGTTCGATGGCATGACAGCACTACAAGTGACATTTGTATTACCACGAGGGACGATGTCATCTCGCGTGCTAAATCCTTCGCTGGATCCTTCGAAGCTTGCGCTCGGTATTAGGCCCTATGGTTGTGTGGATACTTCCGTTATATATTATGAACAAAATGACACAATCTTGCAAATATTAATTAAAATTGGAGCACAAGTGCGATTTACAAGTGACTTTTTTCAACGGTTTTTTAGTGGATATATGTGTGTTATCTTTAATTTTCATGATTAAAATGCATGTGCACTCAAATGTGTTTAACATTTGAACTTTATAAATACAAAATACATATTTATTAATCTTTGTGGCTTTTTCCTGTGACGTTATTTCCTTTTTTCCTTGTTAGGCTTACATTCAAAAGTCAATAAATTATATACAATGTCCTTGTTATTAAAAGCATACATTGGTGTTTGCAGTCATGCAATCTATATCAGGAAAAAAAGTTGGTATGATAGCATGCTTGCTAAATTGTCGCCTCAAAACTGGAGCATCAATTCAGGGTCCATTGTTACAAGCCAACATTTGAGACACATAAATTAGTATCAGGCCTACATGGTGATTGACTTTAGTTGACTGATGTGAACCTACTTACTATGCCAATAACTAATTATATCAGATATGACTATAGTGTTTTGTTGTATGCTATTGACTGTATAACAAGTATTTTTAAGGATTTAAATACTTGTAATGTCACTTAATTAAATGCGGTTACGTTTTATAGTATTCGAGCAGTCCAACTTCAACAATATTTGTCATTAACTATTTCTTTTAAATTAATACATTCCAATGACAATGCCTACAATACATGATTGACAGGGCTTGGTCCGGACTGTGACTAATGTTGATTAATAGATGACGACACTATTTCGCAAAATGTTATACTGGCTACGGTAGCTGACATTTATTTTTGTAATTATTTTGAAGGTTATTCCCCCCACCAGCAACTAAGTCGATAACATAGACTCGTAGATGTAGACGTTGCGGTATTCAGACGTAGCAACACGCCGGCACGACTTGCTGTAAACTAAAGTCTAAATCGGCGGATTACAAGCACTCATTATTCCCAATTATATCATAGTATTCACACGTATTTGTACTTTATCACATTCACATTTCTTATTACATTTCAATTTTGAATACGTCATATTTGTATATATGCAGACTTTGAACTAGAACTGCGGGACTATATAGTGGTCGTAATGATACCTGACGGAACTCGTGAGTGCCGAGTCACCTTGGCAACAACAAGCTGGTTTCGGCTTGTTATTTCCTACGCGCCGCTTCACCCTCCAAATAAGGCAATAATGTCGAGCTTCCAGGTCGATTTCGTTTAATTTTACTTCATCGGTGCATAGTTATATGTAAACAAATCGACTGAAGATGGACCTGTGACTTTAACCAAGAATTATGTTTCGACGTTCAATGTATTTTTATGCTCGTCACTTTCGTATTTAGGCTTGCAATCGGTGTTTGAAAGTGACCACCGCAGACTTTTGCCAATCTTGCCGCCGGCGAACACGTCAAAGTCATCATCTATAACTTGTTTTTTTCTGTTGGAATCCTTCTGTGGAAGTATGTGAAAAGTTGCTTACTAACACTTATAGTATATCTAGTAGCCACGCAGTGCATTAAATTATTCTGTTTTTATGTGTTTGTATGCGTTTCGTCGGTTTTTCTGAGAGCTACGCTGCGTCGCCTATCGAATTGCTGTATACAGCTTTGGGAGACATCTCGCCAATCAAACCGGATGTACAACCACACGCTCCTGGAGCATGATGGCGGCGCCCTGTGCCGATAGTAGCTACGTTTGAAAAATGATTTAAAATATACCGTGACGCTGTACTTGTCAAATCATGGTGACATGTACTCTAAATGGTATGTTCTTATGTTTGGGTTGTGGTTGTTCAATCGTTTCATTTCCCCTTTAAGGCTAAACAGCAAAGTACCGCCATGGCTACATGGCCAAGCCCAAGGAAGGCATATATATACGGGATATAATAAGATAGGACTTTGAATAAGATATAATTATTTAAATAAGCAGACTTACTGTGCTGCGGCTCTTGTGCCTTTGCTTTCGGACTTGTGTACTTTCCATCCGAAAACACAACTGTACTGGGCAGAGTAGTACTTCAAATGTGGATTGGCCGTTGCGGCAATGTTCGGCATACGGTGCTTGGCACCGTCAATGGTCATCTAATCACGCATATAGAATTGTACAAAACTGTCATCTTGTACTCGTTTGAGTTTATTGGATAATTGGGAAAAGGAACAAAATTTGTCACCGATGTTAACACCCACGAACGCTTTGCTGACTGCCATTTTGTGAAGACGCTGCGTCGAACCTGCGCATGCGCGGTTATGCTATGCTGGTGTAGGCTTACTGCGCACGCGCACCGGAACTCACGGAAGAATAGCCACCTGAATCTGGGTTACGGCAGCCGGAAGAATAACCACGTCGTATAAAAATATGGTAGTTACAGTAAATGTAATATAGCTATTTGAGTTTGTTTAATTTGTCAACGCCAATTGGTAATTGTGCCCTAACACTCTGACTGTGTTTCAGTGTGTATTATGTAAATGTGTTACCGACATTGTTATTGATAGACATGATTGAGTGATTGTCATTGATGCAAATCATACCAAGTCCAAGCCGTAGGCACTTCGAACGATTCTGCTCGCTACGTAATTTTTCGTGCGCCGCGGCCGTTCACCGCAAAGCCGTGTCGTTTACGCACCGCCTGGGTAGTGCTTTGTTTTAACTCTTGGATTCGCGGGCTTTTTCTGGTCGTTGACGTCATCGGCTGATGGATTAAGTTTGCTGATAAGTCGAAGTTTATTTACGTGTCTTTCTTTTTCAAATTTGACCAAAATTCAGCCAGATATCATCGATTTGACGACATAGCTGTTTTTCATTAGTAAAATTAGCACATTTGGATTAGTATAAGTAGAAATCGTTTGTGTTTAGCAAGATCTACTAGGGTTATATTAGTTTGTGTTGAACAATCTTTGGCGGAATCGGGCGCCATCTATGATTTTGAGCCGTTCCAAAATAATGAAGTTTCACCATTGTCAGGCATTGCGTATCGGTGAAATCGCATGCGCGTATACAAAACCAGGCCGGATTAAGCTATATAAATATGTCTAAAAGAAAATATATAGTGTTTAGCCTGATCTATGGGCGTTTATGCTAGTCTGTGTTGAAAAATCTTCGACGGATTCGGGCGCCATATATGGTTTTTGAGCTATTCAAAAATCATGACTATTTGACCGATCTGTGACTATTGGTTAAGCCACTTACGCCGCGTCATCGACATCGTGATGATGTCATCGATTGTGACTTATTCCATATTACTGAAATTAAATCGCTACACCACAGCAGTCAAAGTAGTAGTTTAGAGTTGCTAGACTTTGTAAGTTTGTTTAATTAATAGCCTATTACTATGTCTATGTCTATGATACTGCGGGCCCAGCATGGTAGTCTTAGCCTAGGACAGGGCTGGTTACTGCTTACTCTTGCCTTGGCCCTTGGGTTTGGCATGGCTTATCATTATGCCATTAATTATGGTTATGCCTTTATTTACACTTAGAAATAATATAAATTTCATTATGCAATAATTTTAATTAATTGTTGTTACCTATTAAATCAACAATTTGTTAGACAAATTGTTTTTGACGTGAAATACGTAAATTATTCGACTTAATTTGTTAAAAAATTGTCTCATGATAAACAGTCACTGCACAACATTTTGTAAAACATGTAATATAAACCATAAATGCCTTGATCAGATGTAGCATAATTCGTTTTATTGTGTGACAACTGACATAATGCATTTGTGACAAGGTACCCTTTTGATACCGCTGCTCTCGCCAGGTGTCACCTCTAATTCTGTGCATACTGTTGTGTGCTGGCAAATCCGGTTTGCGCCAGTAATACAGTTTAGGCGGGAATCCCTGCCATGTTTTGCGGACAAGAAGTCTTCCGTTGTTTTGGTAAGGCAAAATCTCTATCAAGGTAAAATGATCTATGTATAATTTGTTCCTTCCACATCAGTAGACGGGAACAGTTTGTAAAGCATGCCGAGTGTATTACTACTCGAAATGCATGTAAGATGTGTGTTTTCTGTGCACGCTGCGGCTGTGTGGTAGATCGGTGCTGGCCAAGTGCTGGAACTGCCAACTACGGAAGAATTAATCGACATTAAATGTGTTCCTGATAGATATTGGATAGCAGTTATCCGTGAGCTAGTGTATTAGCAAAATTAGTTGTTATAAGAGTACCTTGAGGTGACAGGACTTGAACAATACTATATATTATGACGTAATGTGATCATGTGTGTCGGCCATGTTGCTGTCATTGGCATTGCTATGGTATGGTAGTTTCTGTGTAACACATTTCTTGATTATAAAGGAATGTAAATGTTGACAGTGCCGTACTTGTGCGGTATCGTATTGTGATAGCGTATGGATACTTTGATGTACTGTGGTACCTAAGTTTATGACTGAAGGTAGCTATTACGATGCTTTGCAGACTAATCCACCAGGGGGCGACTGTTGAAGGGCCAGCCCAGGGCTAGCTGCATCAGTCAGCGGGTATGCACTGTCATTATTCTAGTAATCTTAATACCCTCGCAATTGACATGTTTGTAGATTAACTGTTGTTATTATTTGACAGTTACCGTCATCGTAGGGTTCAGTAAGGTTGAACGTGTGCATTATTTTCTGTGTCTTAAGGCACTAGATAATTATTCTGCACATGATTATTATTATGACTTCCGTATTATTGTATAATAACAGATCAGTGGTTATACAAATACATGCATGTATGTTTAATCAGTTTAGTTAACACTGCATGAAAGCCAGGAGATGGTGTTTATTAATGATTTGTCTTGTTACCATGCAGGGTGTCGTTGCCGTTCGCTTACCACACAATAAAACGTACCAGTCGTACACCTACATGTGTGACGTATGGTCTGTTTATGTGTTCCGCTTTGAACATCACTCGGCGGTCACTACACATTATTATAGAATTTCACACTGCTCTCTTGAGTAACAGTTGCAGGGATATGAACATTATTTCACAAGATTTACATGCAGCATCAAAACAGTTATCAAAATATGATACACGATGGCCTTTTTATTTCAGATATTGTTCGCAATTACATGCAGTGACACTGATCTTACACTGATCTGTGTCTGGCTGTGAAGGTACCGAGCCACAGAATCGTTTGAATATGACATCCATCACCTGCCTGCATACGTACACATTTAATCTTGCTGATTATATATATGATATCTAGATTGAACGGTGTCCATTCAACACGACATGAACATTACTTATAGACATGTTGACGAACACAACGTTTTTCTACAAGATACTGAAATATGAACCTTGCTGCACAGATCTTGCAACCTACTGGCATTAAATTTTGAGATAATCAACTTCCAATATTACAAAAAGACTATTATGAGCAGAGCAGACTTCTTCATTCATGGCTTGACTCCATGGGCCATGGGGAGTAATGCAGAAAGCAATCTTGCATTTGGCGCATTTGGATTAAGCGACGGAATACTGTGAACAATTTATAAACATTACTTCATCAAGTTCATGTTAAAATGCAGAACATTACATTATGAAGCAGTGACAATTGATTACTTGTCTGTACAGAGCCTGCAGCATTCATCCAACCTGTCATGACACAGTCACACATAGACACAGTGAACTGGGAGTAAGAATATTGTATTTCATTGTCATATATTGATATGTTGAGTTTGTGTGCTATTTAGCCAATATTTACTGATTAATAAAGTTACTGTTAATGCTATATGACTGGTTAATGTATATTATTATAATGTGGCTATAATCATTGCATAAATTATATAACTCTCCATAATTATAGACATTCCATTCTTTCATCGAAATGTAGCGGTCATTCGTTAGTATTCTAATATTAGCCTTACTGTTAATGTGAAATGACTGGTTAATGTCTATTTATTACCATAATTAATGTGGTTATACACATTGCATAATATGTATAAATATCTTCATAATTATGGACATTATGTCCTTTTACTGAAATCTGTCGATCTGTCGAGGTCGCGTGCTAATTACCCAATATTGACTAATTAAATTATAATTACATGATTTATTAATGCATATTTATTACCATTATTAATGTGGTTATACACATTGCATAATTTGTATAAATATCTTCATAATCATGGGCATTATGGCCTTTAATTGGAACGTGTCGGTCTGTTGAGTTTGTATGCTACATTACTAAAATTAACTAATTAATTCCATTAATTTGGTTATAATTATTACTAACAAAAATTAATATTGTACATTTATTACTCTGGTCAATGTTTTTGAAAACCCTGAAAACAGTATTTAAATACATGTATAAATAACAAAGTTATGACATTTTAAAGCAAATATTTATCCACAGAAAACACAAAAATGAGTCCATTTTTCCATTGTAAGACATACAAAAAAATTACGCTGTCTTAAAATAGGAATATATTTTGATCTATTAAAGATATCTTAAGAGGTTATGTGATCCTTAAGCTATTACCTTTAATTTAAGCCTATTCTCAATGTCCGAGCACGATATTAAATTTGTTGTTGAAGTACCAAGGTCCAAGTCACAGTTTCGCCAAAACGTGTGTATGGAGCGTCGTTGCTGGAATTATCGGATAATACACATTATGCCGATAGTAATGATACCGAGCCGATGGGTATATTGTCACACCACGGATAGGTACTTTTATTTACACATACGTAAAAGGGCTTGCTATTTGACAATTTGTATCGTGAGTGATACCGTGCGATGACAGCGTCAGCGGTATTTAGTTAGTGACATTAGATTAGGGACTTTATCTGTAGGAAACCTTGACGGAGTTGGCCGCCCTGCACTGTGTACGAAATAATCGGCACGTATAATCTTAGTTTAGTTGATGTGAAATGCCAACGGCAAAATTGCTAATTTGTGCTAATTTTTAAGTCGGTTATGAAATTAGCCAGTTTGTCTGCAGGAAGCTGTACAATTATGTCATTGCCATTGGTGCATATGTAAGGAAGGAGCATGAACATCTTTATTCGACAGATATAATACAAATAAGTACAACACATGTAAGAACATTTTCATTAAAAAAATTGTCGGGAGACGCTCATTAAAGCTATGTAGGATAAGTTGACAGAGATAACCGTGAACAGATAATATATAATATATTCATTGTCTCTTCACTATGTCTACGGTGTGTGCACGTCCTTGTAAGTTGATGGGAAATGTTGGTACAAGTGACGACGGATCTAAAAGGGAGCCACCGATTTGGTCGGGTTGTGTTTGGTATTAATTGTATTTAGACCATCCATCTTGAGTTGAATACGCAATGAAGATTGTTGTTTCTACGTAAAGATTGCTATTGTTTTCCAACCTCACGAACCAGTTTTGGTTCGTTACATCAGAAACACCTCCCACAATATCAATAATAATTAGAAGCCACAATCCTGGTGTGTTTACGCAGAGGCCAGTAAACTTCAGAAAACAATAAAAGATACAATTCCGTCAGTCATCTTAAGTACGTAACATTTTGAACTGAAATTCTTAGTGGATGAGTACATTTATAGAAAAAAACACGGTTTTCGACGATACTAAACTATAAAAGGCGCAGCAGTTAAGACCTTCAGTCATCTTAGTAACACTGAACAACTCAAATTCTAATCGGATGAGTAGTTTCTCAGATGTACACGACAGGCCAGTCGGCATTGATGCTAACAATAGGGTGTTATTAATTAGGCGCCTGGCTGCTTGTTTATCTAACAACGCTGAGCTCAGTTGGAGAAGTAGTTTCAGGTGGAGAAACATAGTCAAAAGCCACTTATTTGGCAATGGCAGTTTCTGTAGCCAGAAACCAAATTAACTAATAAATGAAGACTCCTTGTTTCCATGAGAGACATTTCCTTTGTTCGGTGCATACAGTTGCATACATAAATAAAGATTGTTATTAAATCGCATTACATAATGTTCTCTCTATACATTTACACTGTACTTAACATTTTAGTGAAAGCAAGTACACCCTGTAACTGTATCCAGAAAAAAATCCAGACCCTACTGTAAACAATGTACAGTGTATTTTTCTTAACATGCATTGCTATTAAAACCATATGTATCTGAGCAATTTTCCCAATTCCCATGATGCTTCAGTTCCCATATTCAATATTGGGGTCACCTTGCTATTAGGGTAACTTTTGCCCAGTCCCGTGGGTGACCCTATTACCGAGATTCCACTGAAGATGATATATCCAAGCACTAACACCAAAGGCCGCCTTCTAAAAGCCTTTAGATACATGTGAATAACACTTCAAAGGTGACTGGATACTGCAGTAAGTATACATAATACGTTGATTTCCACAAGCAACACACAACATTACGCACTATTAGAACAGTTCTGTGCTTCATTTTCGCACGAAAATCTATCGTTATAGAATTAATAATTAGTATTGATTGTGTCAGTCGTTTTGCTCTACGTAAGTCTTTGCTGCGACTATCTCATGGAAATGGCCTCGGACTTGTCGGTCAACTCTTCCATCTCGCTGTTGTCGAGCGTCGAATGTCACTGAGTTTTGATATACATCTTTCAGAAACCGAAACTTCGACGCCTTCATCATCGCTCAGTAAATCATCCATCGTGCATACAGCATCTCCACTCACCTTGCGGAGTTTGTTCCACACGCTGCTATCGTCTCGACGTTGAACAGCTTCGATGAATAACGGTTTTTGTAGCAGTTTAGAATTGTTTCTGGTTTCGCTCTGTTCAACGCTAACTTCAGGGCAAAGACGGCGTCCAAAATAGTCATTTCTTGAGAAAAACTCCATCCGATGCCTCTTGTTTCTTGGTGGCTAGGATGTACCGGTAATGGAACGTCATGTTTTTCGTAATGCCAGAGTTCATTGGCTGTTGTTGTGGCTATCCGAATCATTTTTATTGGAATAGCCATTTCACTTTTTAGTTCACGTGGTGCATGTACTCCAAGCAATCAAGTGATTTTTGTCGAATACTGCGATCCGACATAGGCGAAGAAAAACACATTATCTCGGATCAAATGGACCGACTTATTTAGTCCGAGTTAGGCGAAGATCCGACTTACTTAATCCGATTTAGACGAAGATGTTTATGGGAAATACATTACAAATCAACCGTTCATCATAATTCTGTCTGAGTTGAGCGAAGATCCGACTTAGGCGAACCCGATTTAGGCAAGGTTTACTATTATATTGCTGGAACACATCCATTCTATGTGTGAGTCGAAAAGGTTAATCGATGCGAGGATGAAGCAAAGACCACTGCATCAGGACTTCCGTACGACGAAGAAACAAGCAAGCAAAGATTAGAAAGTTGTTCCATGACAAGATACCAGAAGAGGTACAAGGGAGCGATTGTCGAGAGAACTTCAGAGTGAACGTGTACCTAGTCATCATGGACAGATTACTCTCCGAAATCAAGAAATGGAAGGCCGCCTATATATATATATATATATATATATATATATATATATATGAATGTCTATGAACGTTTCGGGGTGTTGACTAAGATTTGATCTCTCGCTGACAGCGTTATCACCTTCAAGTGAGAAGAGATCACTTACGAAAATGATATCGAGCCTGATTTTCAGAAAGAAGTCCGTCTCTTCACAAAATATGGAGACTTTAAGACAGTTGCCGAGATGACATAATTTCTTCATGAAAATAAGTTGATTACCAGTTTCCTTAACGTTCACATTGCGCTACGAATCTGTATGTCAATTTTCAGCTCCACCTGCTAAGGCGAGTCATTATTCTCGGTACTGAAACGTATCCACGATGGGTCAATCGCGCTTGTCGGCACTGTCACTTTTAACCATGGAGTCGGAGATGATGCGTTCACTCTCAGTTGTTGATATTGTTAGTTCGTTTGCCATCAAGAAAATACGCAAACTAAACGTGTAGACTACGCATCGCTAAGATTTGAGATGGTGTAAGTCGACTTCGACAATCGCGGCCAGCCCACCTGTAACTTGCAATGGTTGACTTTTTAAGAAAGGATTGTTCTTGTATTAGTTTTGTCGATGATTCATTCATAGATGTTATGCTCATATCCAATATAGCTGTGTAAATATAAATAGCGGTGACATTTTTCATTTGAATGCCTTGGGGTGGGACTACCTAGGGCCCACGAAAGTGCTGGGTGTCTAGGGCCCGTAAATGTCTTACTCCGCACCTGCGTTTAATTCATATGTAGGCCTACAACCTCACTACAGCTGCCTTGTTTATTGTCACTCATTTGTACAAACTTACCACGGCCACCTGCCTCCGTTTCATTCATCTGCGCAATCTTACCATCTTCCCACGAACACCTGTCTCACTGTCATTCATTAGCCAACAATAATCAAAATTATAAATTTACGTTGCCTCTAGACCGGCATCCTGTTCAAATAAACAATATTAGTAAACACTGCGGGAGCCAACTTGCCGGTAACTGGAACCATGGTCTGGTCAGGTAGTGAACGAAATTTAATGTTTAGCGACATGCCATATGTGGTAATTAATTGTCTGTACTGTCCAACTGGTTCACAAAAGGATTATGATTGACTGACAGGCCTACATGTGTCGTGTTAGTCCAAATATATCAATATTATATTATATTACAGCATCATATACAAACTGTACAATATCTTGTCTTGGTATCTTACACACAATTTCAATATATCTCATTGTTTAATAGTATCAAGAGGAAAGAAGAATTTAGCTATTCCATGTTACACAGTATCCCTTTTCAGGAGCTTGAAATGCAGTGCAGACAACTTCACTTTTCAATGTGCTTACCGGGTGAAACGCTTATTGACAACGTGACACAATTTTGTTTGGTTGATATTTTATTGACATTGTACCTAATGAATGTGTTGTCTACAAGAGTATGCAATATGGTGTTCATGTTATTTATTAACGAATACATACATACACACATTTGGTAAAACATCATTATTATGGACGACATTGACAAATAAAGCTGCATTGCCTAAGACCAATGCTTAATTTTGCTGGTTATAAAATGTGAATTGTTGTAAACGGTGTCTAGCAAATACATGTTTAGAAACAATACAAGCATAGCCATACACCTAATTTAAATTTGATGTTCTGAAAGCATATTTGTGCGCAAATTTTCATTTGAAATATATATATATATATATAAAATAAAGTTCAAGGAAGATTTCGTATAACTTCTGCAACATATTAACACGTGACTAGATACTTACAAACATGTAGCGAATAGCCAAACGACAGTTACATTGACAGGATAAACAAAACTACTCGGACTGCATGATGAAGCTGCTATTACTGCAAGCAACACAAAATGCACGTTCCAACAAAACTGACAACATAAATCTCACATCTTCAACAAGAGAACATGCAATTTAAAAAATAAATAAACGTTCAATATTGCCGTCAAAATATGTCTTCAAATACAGGTCTGCTCGCTTTAGAAAAAAAAACATCTTTAAGATAATATAATTAAAAAATAACAAATACTGTTTTGAAGAAAATGTCAGCCGACGGTTATAAAAGATCTTAAATAACGAATGCAAAAAAGTTGTTTAAGCAAAAATGCTTAATTAAAGGGAATAAAAAAACATATTGCTTGAATTCATATTATATTACATCTTCCTGTATATTTCCACCAAGACAATAATTTTACCAGAATTCAATATATTAATAATTTCACAATTTACGCTGTGCAACTGGTCATCTTCGAATATCCATGCTAATGTCGCGCAAGATGCCAGTACGTTCAATACATACATGTTTACAAGGATATATACTGGGTCGAAGCAAGCGTCCGAATGAGTTATTGTGTGGTATTTTACGAATACCAACTGATTAATTTGAAGAGTTATCCCTTTGCTATATACTGTACCGTAGTATATCATAATTATACTGTATATGTGAAGACAAACTGTGGTTTGTCTGGATAATTGAAAATAAAAAAACACAAGATCAGCGGAAATGGTACATTCCAAGTAATATAATATTATTTTCATTTTTGTCGCGAATAAATAACTACTACAAAACATTCGATATATTTAAAGATAATAGGTGTAAAAATGGCTTGGTTGATTTTTTGGCGAAAAGATAAGTAAAAATACATTTAAAAAAAGTTTGGTATTAAGCTTGAACCCGTGTCGGAAGTAAAACCAGATGCGCGCTGAGCCAACGCAATTAACCACTCCGCCACAGAGACTGACGAAAACAATTAACCGGATTGCTAAATTGTACAGCTCTTCCTTCATGAAATGTTATAATATCATATAATGTTATAATATCATATAACGTTACTTTCTGCAGTTGAATACAGTATCTTCGTGTGTGTGCGTGTGCGTGTGCGTGTGCGTGTGCGTGTGCGTGTGCGTGTGCGTGTGCGTGTGCGTGTGCGTGTGCGTGTGTGTGTTGACTGGTGTAGATTAGTTTTCCTGGGTCGCAATCGAAACCCTTTTTCTCAAAATAAGCTGAAGCAGCGAAGATTTTTTCGGTCGGCTTGGCTTGTTGACGTTATCAGGTTGACTGGAGGTTCTCTCGCTTCATTTTTTCAACGAAGTTGGATTTGTGAGGAACCGTAAATAAATTACTGTTCCTCTATTGTGACTAGTGTGTGTAGGGCCTATTGTATTGGAATACCCTATATTAACTTATTCTGACGCTCGCTTCGACACAACATCTATCGTTGTAAATATGCTGTGAATGTATTGAAAGTGCTTTCATGTTGCGCGACATTTGCGCCTCTGACGTCACAATACCACGTGATTGCCTAGTTAATTAACTATCAACTTTCCGCGGGAATCGCGATACAGATGGCTTTAAAATCTGATTTAAACTGACAATGTATTTTTCTGTATTTTTTATATCGCCAAATGTTACGTACAATGCTTTGTGTACCCATGGAAAATGGAATTTAGCTACTGCCTTGTTTTAGTTCCTTTTTTATTGTGTTGACTGTGACACATTTTGTTCAGCCAAATGATACGAATCTGGGCTAGAGACCTAGACAATGTCAGTCTCGTCACCCCCCTCATTGGCCGTGATAGTTTCCTCTGCCGCCCAGTATGGCGTACCCGCCCGCTTCAGCTTGGGTCTTTGCGACGTTTGTCCTCCGACGCAGTGATCAAACCGCACCAACTTCCCCCGCGGTTTTCCCGTCTTCTTGTCGTCGCTTCCTGCCTCATCCAGCTCAGGGACGCCCTGCCGCTCAGGGAGTCGAGAGGGGGGCATGGCGTCATCGCAACGGCGTCTGTCAACAAAGGGAGTAGAAATTGTCGTCTGCTCTTTGAGATGCGCCGAAATTGTTGTCTGCTCTTTCTTCGTCGACGTCATGGCGGCTTAATGCTGCATCACAGATGAAATATTCATTCGTGCATTCATCCAGGAGTTCCTAACAATCAGATGTTCGGCCAGGTGTTGGCTTGTATTCGCTAAGGGTCGCCTTTCTTCTCACAAGGGGATTCCTTTCAACGACTTCCGGTTGACATCGACTGCGCGCAGCAGGAGACGCCTTGAGCTAGTCCAGACGCTGAAACGCTAGACGATATTGCCTCTACACACGACAACTGAGCACGGAAAACGAGAATAGTGTCGGACGACGCGAAGGTCTGCCACAGCGTTCACGTCGACATTGTGGGAGGAGATTGAAGGATGTAGGTCACGGTGACGGTCGGTCGTGTTCACAACAATCGGTTACATCTGAAACAGATGGCAGCCAGTATTCCATGTTAGTGTGACACGAGTGTTTATGTTAATCAACGTCATCATCGTCATTGTTATTATTGTAATCGTCGTCATCATCATCGTTGTCGTTGTTGTCATCATCATCATATTCATATCATCGGTTAAAAATCCTCATCGAGGAAGTTAATATAGCTACGACTAAAATTAGCCATCCAGACGAAACTATGAGAAAATATTTGCATTTATTATAACACAAATTACACCAAAGGGTGTTATGAAACACGTGAAATAACTTACACGTTTAATTGGACAGTGAGAGAGTGAGTGAGTGAGTGAAGGTGTCAGTGAGTGAGTGAGTGAGTGAGTGAGAGAGAGAGAGAGAGAGAGATATATATATATATATAGATATATATATATATATATATATATATATATATATCTCTCTCTCTCTCTCTCTCTCTCTCTCTCTCTCTCTCTCTCTCTCTCTCTCTCTCTCTCTCTCTCACTCACTCACTCACTCACTCACTCACTCACTCACTCACTCTCTCACTGTCCAACTAAACTTCGCCAAAAAGATACACCGTGACATTTCGCAGTTGAAGGAAATCCGTATTAAACCAAATGAAGGGAGGTTGAACGAAAGTGAAAGGTGCTTTGTTTACATTAGGACATATATATATATATATATATATATATGTCCTAATGTAAACAAAGCATATATATATATATATATGTCCTAATGTAAACAAAGCACCTTTCACTTTCGTTCAACCTCCCTTCATTTGGTTTAATACGGATTTCCTTCAACTGCGAAATGTCACGGTGTATCTTTTTGGCGAAGTAAAGAAACGAAAAGTGGAGTGGATTTCACTTCTGCAATTCGTGTATATTCTTTAGTTACACAAATTATACTAGACATTTATAATTACTATTAATGTGATGCACATGTTATATTGATGTTGGGGAAAAGAGCTAATAAGCAATACGTTTCAACGTTCTCCCTTTCCATTTGACCTTCTGAAAGTTATCATATGTACATATATTGTATACATCTACTTTGTTCTTTGTCCAATTGGACATAAAGAATTGAATTGAAGGAACGATGGTGCTTGGGGCGTTATCCGGATATTAAACGTTTGTAGGCGCAGATACGTCATTGTTGGCAAACAAAATTGCTATTTTATAATCAAAGCGTCATTACTCCGCAGAATCCAGGGGTCGGTTTCATGAAGCGTACTTATAGTTACGCAATTACTTAGCATCACGCGTTTGCGTAAACTCCTATGTTCGCTTATGTTAAAAACATCACGTCATTTACTAAAACAATCAGCTTAGTGTTAATAACGTTCTTAGCCGCTTCATGAAACCGGCCCCAGGTTAGTTGGTTGAGTCAGTTGATTTGTTGGACAGAAGCTAGCGTCGACATTGACGGACAGCGTCATTATTAGACAGCTACTAGCGTCAATGCTAAACAAAATTATGACGCCACATTTTTAGCTGAAATAAAAATCAGTATCGAACAGGATCGCAGAGGCACTGTTGAATTAAACACTGGCGTCCAAATTTAACTTAATTATGACGTTGTTATTGGTCAATGACCCATTGGTTACGCAAACATGAACGTTAAGGTTGGACAGATCAATTGACAGATCCGCTACATCGATGTTTGCTACATCACAAAAAACGTTATGAGCGTGACCTCCGTCAACACAGCTGATTACGGTTATATGTGTAAATTACATTACTATTATGGCATGACATCTTCTAGATCAAACATTCTCCCATACAGTTGTCACTTTAAAAAAACCTTTGCCTTATGTTTTTGCCATAAAGAATGTTTGCATGAATGCACTACAATAATAAACGACATCAGGTCCGCGAGCGCATGATCCTTTAGCATCCTATTATGCGATGTACCGTGGTCAATTTATTAATTCCAGAAGATATCTCAGCGTGCTATCATAGCTCAGTTGTATTCATTAGTTCCCACGGTAACATGGCATTAAGCATATCTTATTCACAACTGCCAGGCAAACCAATCATATGCGGGGGCAGCGGATCGCTGGACTCGCAGCCGAGAAAACCTAGGCCATAATAGTATTGCTGCCGTTTTGAAGTTAGGGCATGCAAGTTCGTTAAATTATGACTCGTCGTTGCTATAGTTCAGTTTGTGCAGTATTTTCGCCTTATGAACTGGATTATAAACTTGATATTAACCTTACAAAAACTTAATCTTAATAATTATTCCCCAAAATACACCAAACTACAATAAGCACAATGTTTGAACAAAATTGCTTTGAGTGTAAGTTTTATGGATGTAATGTATGTGCGCTGCTGGTAGATGGGGGTAATGCAGGTCTGTCAGCAAATGGAGGCATGATCTCTCTGCCCCAGTGTCGCGAGTTAATTACATGACGGAATGCGACAGGTCAATATATACTTATTTGTGGCGCCTAGTAGGGCATGTCTAGTGATTATAACATCGGACTATCATATCGAGAGAATGCGAGTTCGAATGCAATTGCTGCTGTGTCTAGCAATGATCATGTTCGTTCACTCCACGTTGTTTCAGCTAACAAAGCTCCATACACGAGTACATGGCTACAGACAGTGTTGGATTATGTGAACGCATAGTCTTCTCGCAGTAATTGTAACAGAGAAGAAGGATAATACCTTTACCAAGTCGGGCTGAATGCAACAGAAACAAGAAAGTCATGGGACTAACAAATAGCACCAGCTTTGATCACACACAACACAACACCAGATGAATCCTACACGAAATCCAACCTGCTCTACGACATCTCCACCAACTGCATTTAACGCCACAGATTTGTGATGCAAAAAAGGCAAAAAACGTGCCACTTTAATACGCTGACAACGGCACTACCATTTGGATCAATGTGTCATTTATATTGGCGTTATTAGCTCGGCCATTTGATCCGCAGATGCTGGTTTTAATAGCGGCGATAGCAGCTGCGTTGTCTAGCGTCTCAAAGTAAGCGGCGGCTCCGTGTAATGCACTTCCGGCGGAAGTGGTCGCCGCAAGCAGACGTGGCGAAGGAGCTCACATTAATATAAATATTTTGGCACCGATGGCGAAGATAATCTGATGTTGTTCGCGTGACTAGTTCTTGTCACATTTCACAGGAAGAGAGTTTTATCGTGTATAACCACCATAGACAGGTGTTAACCCCGTGTGTCACATGTCCTACCTGTAAAAAAACTGGTACAATATCGGACTTTTTTGATTGGGCGTATCTAATGGCGCTGATTGGTCGCGCATGTTCCATAGGAGCTCCCAATGCAAGCTGGGACACAGCGTTTATCTTGTATTTGCCTACATGGCTCAAATGTTGAACACTTCTTCTTTATCAGTTTGCGTTCACGGTAACTATGGTGTCACTTTTATGTCTCCCGATATATTAATTCAGATTACCAATCCAACGGTGCACTTTGTGCGGAGTTAGGCCTATTTAACATGCAATAACACTAGTGAGAATATGCCACATCGTCTGACCCTTCAATGTAGCAGTTCACACAAAAGATGCAATTATAATATTGCGTCTTAATTCAAACTTCAAGCAACGATTTGTAACATAACTCATTCAAAGCCAGTCTCAGGAGAGACTGTGAGAAACCATTGAACACATTTTCACTTGAGAAGAATACAATATTATGTTTGGTATAATAAAGAGAATGTTTCGCTTTTTTAGTCAAAGACGTGCTATTCTCGTTGCTCGCTTATTTCTATACCCAGTAAGCATTGTGTTTTAATCGTACACATTGTAGTACGAATAAAATAATACCATTGAATAGAGAGTCGTTTTACTAATTGCGTGTTATTCGCATGTCATTTATCAAACGCGGGCCATGCCAAAAAAGGAAAAACCTGGTCCAAAACGGACAACCGTGAAAAATGTAGAGAACCATACACCGTGTAACAGTGGTTTCCCTAATAATAGTTTAAGCTAAACATGTTAATTGTTTTAACAACCGTAGTATCAACTTAAATACAATCTCAGTGGTAGTCGCTTGTGCTTCTTTAGACATAAACACCTACACGTCTGAATGCAGTTAATCATATTCACAGGCAGACGACAAGTGCACACGAATGTAGAGAACGTGTAATTTACCTGAAGCAGAACACGGTGGTCGGTGACACGAGCTTTATCCTAGCGATGCCCACGTGTCGGTTTATCCGTACTGTCTACAGTTACCATCTCCAACCCACCGGTAAGGATGATCTTCCCGGGGGCAGTTTATTGTAAGTTCGAGTGTGGTCAGCCAGTCTGTTGGTCTTCCGGCACGGCCTCCCACGGTGAAGGACCGTGTAATTAGGATTTGGTGGAGGGGGATTTGGATCTCATCTTCAGTCTCTCGCGTTTTGGCTGCGATTGTTATAATGTTGCTTTTAGTCGCGCCTTTTTGTGTGATTGATTGTCAGCTACTACGTGAATGAGCCTCGGTTTCCTAGATGTTCCGGTCGATTTCACACCTGTTAATTGCGGATCTGAGCACATCCTTATAGCGTTGCCTCTTTGCAACCACATCCCTTCACTCAGTTATGAATTTAAGAAATTTCTCGGGTAGTGTTATATCAGGCATGCGAAGTGCTAGGCCCATTTCAGATGTTGTTGCATGGCGATTTAAGTTTAGTGCGTGACATGTGAGCCTTTTTTGTAGGTTTGGCTTCAATAAAACTGCGTTCAATAATAATAATAATAACAATAACAACAACAGAATTGGAAGTGAATTCTGGATAATAGTTAGAACGTCAACCAATAGAATTTCAGGAATGGTGTTTAAAAGGGATTGTGTATATAAATTATTTTTATTCTAACCAAGTGAAGACTACTAAATGTAACCTCATTATTTTGTAATAATACTGCTTCTGCCATGTTCTGCAGAGATATGGGGAAACACGTACCCAACAAATACTAACTGTATTTTCTTATTACAATAAAGAGTAATCCGCATTATATTTGGTCAAGACGGTTGGATCATACAAACTCATTTTTCCAACAATTACATGTTCTAAAATTTTCAGATATCATAGAACTGAAAACAGCATTATTTATGTACAAAGCTTACTGTTTGCCATCAAATATTCAGTGTTTGTTTACTAGTCGGAAATAGCATACTCAATGCGAGCTAATCATGACTTAGAACGACAGAGAGTCTGTTCTACCATGCGATCAATGTCTCTTTGTGTAAAGGGAGTGCAATTATGAAATTATCTATGTGATCATTTAAAAACTACTAATACTATTACTGAATTTAAGCGTAATTGCAATAACCTTTTTTGAGAAATATCTCGTTGTGGAAATCTAAACAAAATCATACACAAATATAATCATGCCATTGAGGAAACTACAATATGTGTAAAGATGTGTACTTATCACAGACTTTAAATTTTGAATATGCACATATTTAATTACATGTTTTCAATTATTGTAGCTAGATGGTTAGATGAATAGCAAATTCGATTAACATAATATTGATGTCTCAATATACATGTACGTATGTATGTGAATGTGTGCATATGTATGTATATGTATGTATAGGTGTGTATACATACAGGTATATAATTACATATAAATATATGTCAGGGGTAAATTTACACAAAAGTCAATGACTTCGTATTTACCCCCTTCAATTTTTTTTTATTCTCACTTGTATTATAGTTAAACTTATTTGGTTGTCTTGTCTTGTATATATATATATATATATATATTGTTATCAATGTTCTGAGTAAACGTTCAATCATTCATTCATTCATTCATTCTGCAATCCATACTTTATTTCAATAGTACAATCTATTACGCAATCGGTGTAAGTCTACATTCAACAAGTTGGTATTATGTCATCAAATAAACTATAGTTTATCGACATACAAACGAGTGTTAATTTGTTGTATTTCTTCAAACGCATTGAAGACATCAAATACTGCGTTAATGATAACGTAGGCCTACAACAATTTGTTTTCGTCTTTCATCTAAACGTAAATCTAAACAATTCATATCAATTGGCGATGTGTTTTAGAAAATATACAACTATGGTTAAATATTGTTATTTCCTTATGTACATATTGTTATTTCCTTACTTACATATTGTTATTTCCTTGTTCTTGGTGTGCTATGCTTGTTTACACGGTCTTTCTCCTACCTGGGAGAATTGACTGGTGATAAACCTCCAGATGGCGCCATTGTAATTGTTGCCCCCTGGGTGTAAGCTGATATGTATAACATCCCGTTTGGTTATTGTATAAAACGAATCCACATAAGACATGTTAGGCCTACTGTTGTTTTTAGTATCTTAATCATTTTGCTGATTCTTGTTTTTGCAGTTTGGAATAAAAAGCCAGTTTTGCAACATATATTATACAACCACTGCTTTATGGCTAATATTGACAGACTAATAAATCATTAAAATAAACCGTTGTATGTTTCCTTCAACGAACATCTTACATTCCGTGCATTCATTTATTTAAAAAAACTGATGCTAGATGTGACACAGAATACTAGTCCACCAGAGGAGCGCGTGTGACAGTCAACCGACGAACGTCTGCATAGAATACCAAGCCCAACGCAACGCTACCGCCACAACCCTCGCTACAAGAAAGATCCATTCTTTTGGAATCAAATCTAATTAGTGCGTGGAATTTCGTTGTTACGACTAAGTAACTCGGGTAACTGAAATAGTCTAGTGAATCCTCGCAAACAGGTATTGTACAAAAGCTACAGCTATAACTTCATTTTGGACCGATCGATTTGCCTTACTTTATACAACATTCGAACATTTGCGCTTTCGTGTCCAGCATGACAAAGAATAGATTTGACATTTCCGATGGACAAAACGTGACCTGAAGAACCCAGCATCGTTGCGCTTTCAACAGCAACATGAGAACACTAACATCTACTTACGCGTAAGTGTGTCTTCCTGTCCGTCAGTTGCCTTCGCGTGCCTCTTCTGTCTGAGCGCGACCAGAAACAAAGCCGCCACAAAATTGTCAGCGCCTCGAATGCGTGAGTCTATGCTAATGACAAAGAGCGACGCGAGCTCGCTGGAGAGAAATCAGCAATGGGGGAATGTTTGTAAGAAGCATTTCCAGCTCGATGTAGTCTCGTGTCACTGTAACAACACTTGCCGTCTTTGTAGATGCAGCGCGTTCATCGAAGTACGTGCACGATTCATATAACTATCCCCCCCTGGACCGTTACGTTGTATTTTCGGAGCCGATCCTTAAGTACCAGAGGATTGCACGCGATGACGCAATTACAGCTTTTAATCAAACGCAGTTGTTAGCAATTACGTTAGAAATAATATCGGCATACCAGCTGCAGTATGCGGCAGACTGATGAGTTATAGTATGGGCCAAAGACAGAAGGAAATGATACACATAAAGGTGAGGAAAATGCTGTGTAGTCATTCACCGGTTATAACTTGTATTTGAAGTCTCTCTGTAGTCACTTCGAGTCCACCAAGTCTCCAATGCTTGATGTTGTTAATCTGTCCCATGCTCTTCTACCTCTTTGGTTTGTCGTGGTATCTTTCCATCTGTGCTGCTAAGTTTGAGACCCTCCGTTCTGCTTTACCAGTGACCGCACACTGCCAGCTCTCTACTGTTATCGTAACACAACATTTAATTCTTCCTAAACCCCTAATTTATTTCTTATCCACATGTTAATCCATCTATCTGTCTATCTGCCTATCATCTTCGGTCTGTCTGTCTGTCTGTTTGTCTGTCTCGTTCTCTCTATCTCTCCATCTCTCTCTCTATTTCTCCATCTCTCTCTATACGAGTGTGCGTGCGTGCGTCTGTATGTTTGTCTGTCTACGGACTACATATGTCAGAAAGTCATACAAATAGTTTTAATTTATGTATACAGCAATATCAAAATCACTAGCTAAATTAACTTTAAGGATGACTCTTGTTTGCATGATCATTATTTTATCTTGGATTACATGGGATAATTAAAATGTTATATTCAATATTTGTACAGTACTGCTTTGCCAAATACGAGAACGGATAAGCAAGGCCGGTTTTGACGACAAAATCCCACTGAAAGGCCTGCTAATGTCGACACTCTAAATAATGTGGAACAGTTTTGGAGTAATGTTCTTTTCGTTTGACTCTACTGTTAGTTTCAAAATAACATCGAATTAGTCATCTGTCAATATACAGAGAGTGGTCGTACGCATTATAACTGTCGCTTTCTTCTGTGTTTATGCGTGTGTTTTTGTGTAGCGCCTTTTAAATAATTCGCTACTGCATTTAGCGCAATGTAAGCGAGCGGGAAATTAAACTCACAGGAGGCTTCTAGAAACGGGTCGATTTCCTAAATGAACGATCAGAGCAAACAATCGCTCGTGTCAGCTTCATTATTAATAGCGCCACGACACAGGCAAGACGATGTCTGCGATTACAACGGCACCGCCGAGCCGAGTGTGTCATTTAATGTATTTCCTCGAAACGTTGACAATATTCAGCACACAACAAATCGACCAATGAAGTTTTTTTCTGAATGGTCTTGCATACTAGCCCAGTTTACTTATCGAATTGCATTTAAGCAACGTCAGACTTACGTACGTACGCACGCACGCATGCACACGCACACACACATACACACCCACACATAAATATTCGCTACGCATGCATGCACGCACACACAAACAAACACATACACACAAACACATACATGTTAGTAATCAAAACGCATTTTGAAATTGTGACCCTCGTACAATTCATTTATCCATTGCGTGACCTGTAGCTCAAGTCAAGCCATCAGAAAACACGTGTGGGTCCAGACATTCTGTCGTTTATTTTGTTGAAATTCTGGTCATAATTTTTTTTTTCTTTATGACAAAAACATAAGGCAAAGTTTTTAAAGCGACAACTGTATGCGGGAAAGTTTGATTTACGAGATGTCATGCAACAATAGTAATGTAATTCACACACTATAACCGTTTTCAACATTGTTGTAAAAGGCAAAGCTTGACGGATGTCACGCGCAAAAATTCGATTGTGAGGTAGGCAAACCGCAACGTACTGGATGCATCAATTGTTTGACTTCTGGGATTGTTTGCGCTATGATTTTCTCTTAATGAAGTTAATTAATCGATAATCGTTTTACAGAAATACTCACAAAACTGACTTACTAGTTGCAATCGAGCCCAGTTCCTGATGTTGAAATGTGCCCTAAATCAGGATGTTGACTCGCGAGAACTCGGTGCCAGTCCTTTGTCGTCTCTTGAGAGCTTTAAGGCCGTAGTGCAGAGGACATCAACTCTACTAGTCCCACTTCCGTACCAAAGTACTCTATAAATAATAAATGCAATCTACATCACACATTCCGCATACTACACAGGCTCTTTATGGCCGGATTAATGCATAAGTAGTCTGTCGTCGTGTTGTCGAACATTTGCATCAAAGATCAAATTCACGAGCGAACAGGAACATGCCCAGCATACGAATGTACAAGTGCGTGCATTTGGAAGATATTTGATTTACATTGATTTCTCGAGATGATCGTGGTCACTTCCCTGCCGTCAGACCGACAAGCAAAACGTATGCTTTCAGATGTCACTTCGTTGGCCCACTTTGTACAACGAGGCTGGAGGTGTGAACTAGTAATGTGTATAGACGTCATGGAAGAAGAATGTCTTCTTTCACCATGCTATCTTCTCGCAAACCCAGGAAGCCATCTTTCAACTTTGACAATACCATCATACACTGAAACAATATCAACATCCATGCATATTTATCGGATTGTTCCAGATCCGGGAAGTATCCAAGTATAGCCTCTCTCAAGGAAAGTACGTGCGGTATTATATCGTCAGTAAACGGGCATTGTTCTTCGTATTCTTCAAGTGGCTTTCACAATTTGGAGAACAAGGAGACCTTATTAAACTGGATTTGCGAAGGGAGTTGGCAACTTTGTCTTCCGCTGCGAGAACTAATCATATTCCATTCTTATGAATTTAGAACCACATGAATATAAATATTTTGCAATATATGTGCAATGAACCTTTATTTTCCTGTTTCAGTTTCATAGCTGCCCTTCAAAGAATGCAGCAGTGGTCTGCTTCATGCCCAAAGCAACAGCTGCTTCTACTACTCCATCAGCTGGCATGGTGTTAGTGTTCCAGCTTCTTTACCTCGAGCTGCGAATCCATTACTTTCTTAAATGATACAACTATATATTCATATATATTTACAGGTAATTGGTGCCACACCAATTTTACACATGTATATATGGTAGACCAAATCAATGTTTATTATATATGCTCAGTACAGCACGGTGGTCTGTGCCATTTAATAACACCCCTCATTCCCAGCCAGTGTCCTTTAAGCTGTAGATGTTAGAACAGTTTGTTTCTCTATACATTGTTTAACACCCTATAAAACATATTATTGCGTGTCAAAATATACATTTTGAATATATTTACTTTTTTAAATGCACAATACTTGTAAAAAGTATATTTGCAATATGGCATGATCATTGATAATACAATAAATGAATACAGCCCCTCCCGCTTTTGGAAAGGGCTGTAGATTGCAGGGACTACTGATTTATCTCACCAAAAGATGTGCAATATAACCCAACTTTTTAATAAATGTATGGCCTCTTGGTTTGACATTGTCACCTGTCATTGTGGTCTGTAACGGTTTTCTACCTTCAAAGAACATTCCGATTGTTTCACTTACTTTGAACACATGATGAAGTAAAATAAATGCTGTTCCCATAACTAGCGCGATCCTCCACTCGGAAGAGAATACTGCTGTTGGCTTCAACATCTTCATAATCACTGACAATATTCGTGAAACTATGGTAAACAGTTCTGGGTTTTGGACAGTCCTCTTTTACACAGTCACCTTTCATGTATAAGCAACAATTGTGCACAATAGACAACATTATTATGTGGATTTATTCAACTGAAGTACGAAGCATCTCGATGTTGTATCAACACCTTTGCTACTGAAACGGTCAGATCCAAAAATAATCTCGCTCTTTTAAGACGTTCAGTTTTCATTAGGCCTAATGTACCCTGAAGTGATATATGATTCACATGTCTTCCTTGTTCCTCGGCAATCAATCACACAATATCACAATACTTTATTGTCCCTTGGGAGGGAAATTCGTTTGGAGTGTAGATGCAAACACTCCAGGTCGCCACAACAGCGTCCTCTATCCACTCAAAGACGATTGTCGGTGTTTCAACCATACATGGTTTGATGAGATCCTCTCCGATTGTAAGGGAGTTCTTAATTTCAGTAGGAGGTGTTCTTAGCTTCCGACACGGCACATCTTCAATGTGCTACAAGACTGTTGCTATAATTAATTAATTAATTACTGAAATGTCCTTACTTTAAAAACAGCTTGTGTTACGGTATTCCTTTTATGTGATGTTGCGCCCCAGGCATAGATTTTATTCTGCATTTGACAATGTCTGATACAGACAACACGTTCATTGTCAGAGTTTAAATATCATATGTCTGGTCAGTTGACCACACACACACGTGACAGAAGGAACTCTTTCTCACGAAAACGAGATCTAGTTGTTTTGGTGCTAAGATAGATATATATTTTATCGTTCCCCTGCAGTGAGATACTGTCGAAGTTATATTAAAAACTATCGTAGAATTCCGTCAAGGCGCATTAATAAACAGTTTGTATGATAAACAACACAAATGTACTTATTTTCGGTTGTTTCGTTTCTTTTGCGTAGTCGGACCTTACCTTTCAGACAGTATTACTTCTGTCAACTGTTAAATAGGGACTACCCAATAACAAGAGTCAGTTTTTATTATTACGTTTGATTACCACATTACCTCTACATTATTATCAACAATTCCAAATGTCAATGTAGGGGAACGGCGTGCAAAACGGGCCCCTTAACCAAGACTGACTGGGCGTTACGCATATAAGAAGTTATATTTTTTCCTTTACGAGTGTCATCTGGTTTTGAAGCTGACTGTTTTTATTAGTTCACGCAATAGAACCTGCGGCAAAAATGCCTGGACCGAATGAGCAGTCGATCTTTCCTTAACAATTATAAGCTGCGAAACGCAATTGACTGCATCATAAAAGCTTAAATTAACACGTAGTAATCATCGCCTTTATTCTGATTTATATAAGAGTTAATAAGGACAAAAGCACTTCCGTCGAAATGCATCGGTTCCATGTTCTCGCAATATTACATGACACGTTTAGTACCTTATATGAGTTGCGGTGGCGTATCGGTGTTTTATTGATGTCTAAAAACCTTCCGGATTCCCATTTACGCCAAATATAATAGTCATATCGCCTCTCGAGTGTGCCATTAAATATTCATTGTCATGGCAACGCCACGAATCGGACATAATCCGCGCGTTATTGTTGTAGTGTGTACGAGCTGCCGCATTACTGATGGGTCTGTTGTCATATATCCTGCGGAATATCAGGTCTGTGAAACCGGGTGTATTCGCAGTGGACTAATGCATAGTTGCACATTAAATGAGTGCTGCTAAGACGCCAGGGGTGATCCATAGGCAAGGTATAATTACCATCTCCCTGGGGAATTTCCGTCACTGTGTTTTTAGGTCGGTTATAACATACATTTATGAAATCCATTTGGTTGCCACATGGGAATTCCTGCCATCATGTATTTATTGTATGGGTTATTACTACTAGCGAGAATAGTAGGCCAAAAAGTATTTATGGGGGAAGGGGTAAACAGTGGTAAATTTCATCAGTACAGTTCCGCATACAATGGCAACTGATGTATCGACGGAAATGTATTTGTGCACACTTTCCAATAATTGCGTACAACACACATGTAATTACGTCATTGTGACAACATATCTCAACTATATTATAAATATTACATTATATTTTGTCCGTATGTCAGGTAGATTATACCCTACGACCTAGGTGATTCCTGACACGGTGGTTTTTTTGAAAGCTCACATAACAGACATGACATTATGTTGTTTTCCACATGTGATAACAGCAGAATGACGTTACGGGTGTGTCATGTCATATGACCACTGTCATGTGACACTGCCGATACCTTGAAGACTGCGAGATGCAGTCGAAATATTCCAAAGATAACAAGTTTCTTGTCAGGTAATTATGCCATATTATAACAACCAATAAACCGGATCTTCAATCTATTCAAGGATCATTCGACAACACGAACGAGATGTTGTCAAAAATACTAAAGGGGCTGGAAAAAGTGACCAAAAAGGTACCTTGCTGGAAGAACAACCGCCATTTCAATACGTAATTCCAAAGAGCCTATAACTACGGTTGACGGTGAAGGGAATAAAAGCGACAACAATCCTGAGAAAAGCTAAGACGAAGTTATTAAACATTAGGATATATCAGTGCCACTTCACGGTAAATAAATTACAAGACGAGAAGGAATTATTAGAAACGAACCCGCGTACGAAACTAACAGAAACGAGATTGAGGAATTGACAGCGCTCATTGAGCATGAGCGTGACACCGCATACTCGGGAAAGACAACAACGGAAGTATGATCAACTGTTAGTGTTACGCAAACAACAAGTTAGTTAGCAAGCAGACATTCTACAACCAGATGAACCGGATAATATCACAGAGAGGTGGGTCGTCAATCTTGCAAACGAACAGATAGAAAGTCGCGAAGTCAGTTTGTTGAAGAAAAGGTTACATTTCGCGATTACGCCACAGAGCCTCCCCGTAGGCGGTCTGCTTAATTACAGCAACAGAATTGGCATGTAAGAACATCAACGAAAAACACAGGGCCGACGGGTTGAGAAGAGATGTAGCTAAAGCCGCGATGAAACACAGGTCCAAGCAGAACACATCCAATACATCACGGGAAGAGAGGAAAACATTACAAACGTTAAGGATTTAAGGAGGAACAAAATGATCAAAATCCTACCCGCAGACATGGGTAGAGCAACAGTGATAATGAAGATCACAAAATATGACGCTAAGATAACAAAATTACTAGCATATGCCACCACCTATAAGAAATTGAAATGGGACCCTACTAGAGGGTACAAAGGCAAACTAGTTAACATCATGAAAGAGTGTAAAATGACCAATACAATTTCGGAAGCCCTATACCACAGAATCTGCCCAACATCGGAAACAGTCGGCAAATGCTATTGATTGCCTAAGATCCACAAGGACAGCGTACCAGTAAGACCTATAGTTTCGAGTATAGGCAGTATTACATACAAGACGGCAAAGTTTCTAGCCACCATTCTGAGCCCACTGGTTGAAAAAAGCGACCATTTTGTGAAAAACAGCGCACAATTTGCAAAGAAGATCGAAGGGTTGGAAGTTCCACTAGGAAGAAAAATGGAGTCATTTGATGTGACAGCTCTGTTCATTAGTATCCACAGAGGCAGTATCGGTGATCAGGGACCGATTAAACCAGGACACAACACTGAAAGACAGATGTGAACTATCAGTGAACCAGATCACCACACTGTTAAAAATATATCTGAACAACGTGTACTTCAGTTACGATGGAGTGTTCTACAAGCAGAAGAAAGGAACAGCCATGGGGTCACCGGTATACCCGATAGTGGCGAACCCATACATGGAATATTTCGAAGGAAGCACCTCATCCTCCAGACATCTGGTTGAGATATGAGGATGACACATTCACAGTGTTACAAGAGAGTGGAGTAGAGCGATTCACAAAACCATATGAACTCAGTGGACGAAAACGTCAACTTCACTGTAGAACCGGAACAGGACAGTATGCTCGCCTTCCTAGACACGTGTATATATTTCTGAAGGACGATGGATCAACCAAGGTAAAGGCGTACCGAAAGGCAACCCACACAGATCAGACTCTAATCACCACCTAGAGCACTAACGATCGCTAGTGAGAAGACTCCTACAAACAGCAGAAAGCTTGGTAACAGAAGATGTGGACAAGACCAAAGAGGTGGAGCATATCAAGAAAGTACTGAAAGCGAACGGTTACATCACTAACCCAAGGAGGCAGAAGAAGAACAACACCACAAAAACCAGTAGAAGATAACATGCCATAGGCCTGCCCCACACCAGTAAACTATCAAAACAATTGGCAAGGATTTCTAGTCCTATGACTTACCAGTGTACCACAAACCTATCAACTCCCTGAGGTCATTACTGGTGCACCCGAAGGACAGGACGGAAAAGGCAGCAAAGTGTGGTGTGGTGTATGACATTCAATGCTCAGAATGCTACCAGCACTACATAGGGAGCAATTGGCACAAGAATGAAAGAACACTTGACATGTCGCCAACCCCTATCAGCCATAAGTGAACATAAACTGAACACAGACCATCAGTGTTCTTTGAAAGACGTCACAATTTTAGACCACGAGGAGAACTAGCACCAAAGAAAGATAAAGGAGGCAATCGACATCCACCCAGGAAAACCTACATTGAATCGCGACGTTGGCCAGGGGCTCCTAGTAGTCCTTCTCCAGCTTGTGTCACATGACAGTGGTCATGTGACACACCCGTAACGTCATTCTGCGGATGAAGACTGCGATATGCCGTCGAAATATTCAAAAGAGAAAAACGTTTCTTGTGAGGTAATTATGCCATATTGATAAAATTGATCTTAAACAGTGATCGGTCACAGTGCAAACCTGGAAATGTCTGTTTTCCGGAAATATCCGAAGGCGCAGATACGTGACGTCACTCGTGGAACGGCCTACACAAGGTCGCATGGTCTACGCGGCTAAATTGTAGTGCATTTTAATTAAATTTCAAGTGTTTTTATCATTTACATGTATAATTAATGAAGATATGTGTTTTGGGAAACAGTGACAATCCACGTTTGAGTGGACATTCGGTACACATCTTCCCCAAAGACGGATCCATGCTACGCCTACGGCGAATAACATCACTTGTGGTGCAAATCTGCCAATGGATATATTTTATGAGGTGGAAGATGGGTTTAAAATTACAGTTAGATATCAGTAAATCAACAGTCCTTAAAATGACTCAAAAGAAGCGTCAAGATGCAAACGGGTACTACAACAACGCCACTGGTCTTTTCACCATAACAAACTCAACAGCCGTCGTCATTTGCCGGATTCTCTCGATAGGTTCATGCGTCGGCCTGTACACATAGCATCGCACCGACACCAGGCAATTTAATATCAGCAGAAACAACATTAATCTTTCAAACGTCATCATAACTGTCTCCAAAATGGTTTGATCATCGTACCCAGGTGTCAGTCTAAAGTTAGTTTTCCCACCGGTTGCCAAGTTAGCGTTTTGTATGATTATAAGAAAACGTAACCTACAAAATTCTGAAACGTCTTACCTGCTGTTATCAACATCTCATTGACATGCTGGTCGAGTTTAGTCAACCTTTCATATCTAGCTCTCGTAAAATACCTGTATGTATGACACCCATCAATATCTACGAATGGATGCAGGCAGTACTCCGGCTAAAGGGTCAAATAGCTAAATATCTTTCCGCTTAGTAAAAAGTTGCTAAACAATACACCATTTTACTGTCAAAAACTTATAAAATCGCACCTGGAAATCGGCCTACTCAAATACACTTATGTCAGAGCATGTGAATGTTTTAAAAATCATTTCTAAAAATACACTACCATTTTTTCGTAACGAAGCAGGACGTCTAACTGGGTCATGACCCCTGCATCGGTCTCGGTAACAGAAGAGACACCACTCTCAGCCAGCCGGTCGCATTTTTATGAGTTGTTTGTACGATTCGGGTCGCGCGCGGGGCAGCCTTCAAGCAGTCAGGGCGGTCCAGGCTGGCGGATATGTTCCACTAGTGACGTCACACAGTCCCACGCCGCAGTCATTCGGCAGTTTCCGTAAGACGGCAAATTGAGATATTCTTTTTATGTTGTAGCATAATTTGAAAATGCATACATTATTTGTTATTATGGAAAACACCACATTTTATCACAGGATATGATATTTAGGATAACCACATGCATACACCTACTAACATACAAAATTTAGCTTGATTATAGTTAGACGTGATTGTAGGGTAGATCAACAGAAATCGGTCAGTCTATAACAAGCCTAAAATATGCTCCTCTGTACATTGTGTACTATACAAGTTTGAGTCATGACATAGCGCTAATTCTTCACGTATACCTCAACAGTACTTTATCGACCTACGTATTTGTAGTAAGTTGGTGTGACGTTTTCTGATTTTACCGTTTTTACATTATCTGGATGCACCGGTGACACTAACAAACAGTGACCAGTCATGCGAGACAACAACAGTGAGATCGTTGTCTTCACGCCAGCTGAGATCAAGTTGAATTAAATTCAATTCAATTCTATATTTCCAATTGAGAAAACAACATATATACATATTACAGTTGACACAGTTCAAAATGGAAAGGGGAAGTAGAAGCTTATTGCTTATTATGCACTTTCCCCATCACCCATATATAACATGGTCATAATCTTAAACACAGTATTAGTAACATAAAGAATATGCTATTGCTAAAGTGAGATCACTGTTACATTCGTGCATCCAAATACTTTCTGAACCTTAACAATAACCAAATTAATTACATAATTTATACTCTTCAATGAAGTAATTTTTATGTCGTTTTATATCTATTATTTATATATATATTCTTTCTTTCTATTCATTTGTATATATTCTTTCTATACGATGCCGATTGATTTCAGAAACTTGTTTTGAAGTAAAACTTAAACATAATCAGTAACATTGATCAGTTATCTTTGACTATGCTAACTTGCATATGTGTCCAGGGATTGAAACCAGGGATGGGTCACATACATGCACAATGTACTTGAATACAAGTACAAGTATTTTCAATTTTGCCAAGTACAAGCACTCATCTAAAAAATATAGGCAAGTACAAGTACTTTGTGAAAAACTCAAATACAAGTACCAAGTATTTTGACAATTTTATTCAAGTAGAGTCAAGTACATTGAACGCTACGTTTATGTTTCATAATGGTGATGAAAGTCAAAGCGATGAAAACACAAAAGTAGCAGTACAATGCATTTATTTATTTAAGTCAAGTAGTTAACACATAAAACACAGGCATTATGCTTGCTTGTCTGCAGTGCCAGGTTCTGAGGTTCTGAGCAGATTGCAGTTTGCAACTGACTACTATTCAGTCATTGTATTAAGCCGAAGCAATTATCTCTACCACAAAAGTCGACAATACAAGTGAACTGGTGGTTTCTGAACATCTGAAGCCACTACAACGGATCAAGGCATCAGATAGTGTTAGTTTATCCCATGTAAATGACTCGTGGCTTCAACTCTCAGCTGACATGCATGTAGGTGACTGTGCTTATCATCCCATTTATACTTATAAACCAACCAACCAACCATCATCACAAGTACCATCAATTATGTTTCGTGTTAAAAAGCTGTGTACAAAATAAGAATAAATGTACATTTTCACTTTAGCCATTTCTTTTCAATCCTTCAGACAGACCCAACTACTTAACAAAAACGTACAAACGTACTTGCCAAGTCCAAATACTTTGATGGTCAAGTACAAGTCCAAGTACTTCACTCGGCAAAATGGCAAGTACAAATACAGTACTTGCTGTACTTAAGTACACAAGCACTCGAGTACTTGAACCCATCCATGATTGAAACTAGACAAAGTGTGAGCTAAGACATGAACATAACTTGATGACTTTAACAAGATTGCCACCCAGAGAATTAACTCTAGGTGGCAGGTGGACAACATTAAGCCCTTTGGCTTATCGAGAGTCCGACCTTTTTATCTATGTGTATCCCACCCTTCTGAGGTATGTGTCGATTTTATTTTTAAACATATTCACGCTAGTACCACCCACACAATCAGCAGATAGTCTGTTCCATTCATTTGCAGTCCTTTGTGAAAATTAGAACATTCTTATATCTAATCTACACTGCTCCTTTGCTAATGCACCTTCATGTCCTCTAGTCCTTCTATCTTTCTTAACTGAGAAAAAAATAGTTCTATCAATATTTTCATAACCATTCATTATTTTAAACACTTCTATCTGATCTCCTCTCAATTTCCTGGTCTCTAGTGTTGTTAAGCCACATTTTTAGGCGTATTTCGTAACTAAGATCCCTCAGTTTTGGTATCATTTTAGTTGCTCTCCTCTGTACTCTTTCTAGCATATCTATGTCCTTCCTGCGATATGGCCTCCACGCTTGAACACAATATTCTAAATGAGGCCTAAGTATTGTTTTGTACAGTGGTATTATTAGCTCTTTTTCCTTATACGTTATGTTTCGCCTAATTAATTCAAGGATTTGATTTCCCTTTGAAGCTGCAATTCCGCACTGCTCTGAAACCTTCATATCAGCACTAATGGTTAACCCTAAGTCCTTTTCTTTTACAGTAGTACTTAGTATAGAACCTCCCATTGTATATTGTACATCTTCATTCCCATGTCCTATGTAGAGGCATTTACATTTCCAAAAATTGAACAGCATTTGCCACTTTTCAGACCATTTGATCAACTTGTCAAGATCATCTTGTAAATGTTGTCTATCTCCATCACTTTTAATCCTTCTAAACACTTTTGTATCATCCGCAAACTTCAACACCTTGCTTGTTATTTCATCATCCAAAACGTTGATATATATTAAGAATAGTATAGGTCCTAGTACTGATCCCTGTGGTATCCCACTCAATACCGATTTCCAGTTTGAAGCCTCCCCATCAACTATTACACGTTGTCTTCTGTCAATCAGCCATTTTTCTATCTAGTTTATTATACCATTTCCTATGCCATGGGCCTTTAGTTTAAGCAGTAATCTTTGATGTGGTACTTTGTCGAAAGCTTTTTGAAAATCTAAGTAGACGATATCTACTGGTGATCACTCATCTACCCACTTAGTGATGTCTTCCAAAAACATAACATATTTGTTAAGCATGACCTCGCTTTAAAAAACCCATGTTGAGATGGGTTTATCAAATTATGTTTAACAAGAAAATCCACCATGTGATCTTTAATTAGTCTTTGTAATAATTTGCAAATCACTGATGTTAAACTCACTGGTCTATAGTTCCCTGACTTGTTTCTCGAACCTTTTTTAAATAACGGTATGATGTTTGCCTTTTTCCATTCTAAAGGAACCACTCCCTCTTCTAGTGACAAATTGAAAACTGTTGCAAGCGGTACAATTTCCAATAGTAGTTTGGGCGGAATCCCATCCACTCCAGGTGATTTATTATCCTTCATAACCCTTATTTTTTTAGCTGCCATTTCCGGGGTTACAATTACTTGTCCTAAATAGTCTGAATCTGCCCCCTTGAACTTAGCCTCTGGTACTGGCAGTAAACTAATATCTTCCCTGGTAAACACTGAACTAAAGTTGTACTTATTCAGGTCTTCTGCCATTAAGAATCCCTCTGATATTATATTTCCAGCACTATCTTCTAGAGGACCGACCTTATCTTGAACTTTCTGTTTGCTTCGACCATACATGTTACACCAAACAGCTTCTTCACAATCTGCTTCTCTTTCTAATTTTATTTCATAAGCCTGGATTCTTTGATATATAAAATAACTCCACCTCCCTTTCTGGACAGGACGAGTTATTTTTAGATAATACCATTATTCTTCATCGAAGACAAGTAAAATGTTTAGGAAAACGTTTTAAAACATGACTTAGCATGCAACTGTACAGTACTGTGGAATGCATATTGTCTTTTTATATTTCACTTCCTTAAATGCTTCTTCGTTTCATAATTATTTACGTATGTTGTTTAATAATCTGATCCACAACATATTTGTCGGTTAGTCAGTGTACACCAATCTATTGTTTCGATGCTGGTGTTTATAAAACATTGACCAATCATGATATTAGCGACACAAAATCAACACGTAACCCTCCAAAATAGGCCATAGGTGACTACTAACAAGTGATGACACTACAACGACGCTAGACACGGGTTGGGCAGAACTGACTCAAAGAACACTGTTTTTCCTTACAACTAAATAAACATAATTTATGTGGATGCATTTTTGAAGGGATCTAGGCATGCTCGTGCAACTGTTCCGATTTTATCTGAAGCTAGGCCTGTTACATATCACTGGTAGATATGTAATTATATATGTATATATGAGTACGAATTTTGAGTTTGTGGATCCGTTAATATTGCATGACTTGTCACACGTCTCACATGCTAACGTAGTATAACCACATCCTCAATGAATGGTTTATAGGTAGAACTACCTTGTCAGAAACTCATCAAGCACTTGCTGTGTCCGCTTTTTGTATTTGCTATCTGGCAGGACAATGTCCAATTGCCGCTACTCGCAGCAACATTACGGCGGTTGTTTCCAAACTGTTCAAATTATCATATATTTAAACTCTTCTTGACAACCTGTCCGAACTTGTTAGCATATAATCCAGTCTGTTGGATCTTAGTTGTTTCAAAGGAATATTTTGTTGTATATTACATAAGCAGATGTTATTGCTTTTGAAGCGTACACTAACAGCAGAGTTCGGTATTGGCTGACAGAACAAGCAGGATATGATTTTTGTATCTGGATTTCCCTCACACAATTTAGCATGCAGGTATTGAAGATCATCTGTATTTCCTTCTTCAATTGCTTCTTCTTATCATTAATCACCGTAAACTACTTCCTGACATGAAATGTATCCGGCCTGTTTCTTCAACTTCATCCATTCTAACTGCAGACGACCGTCCTATGCGTTGTGTCTTGTCCTGCGAAATGCTGCTTGTCGCAGTCCAGTTGCAACGTCTTAACGATCATGTTCCCTTTCGCCCGACTTATTTTCAAGTGACATCTTAAGAATAATGTCCGCACTTTTTTTATTGACGGGTCTGGTTTACAATGCTAACAAAAGAGCTGCATGCAAGGGCAAGGCGGGGCTTTCTCATGTCATGCGTTTAACAGTCCAGTAGAAATCAGCTAATTTTTAACCAAACCCGGACATTTTGGTTAAAAAGCAAATTTTTGTTTTAACATGACCAGTAGTGTTTCATAAACTTCCAGAAAAAACCCAACCAAAATCAACCCTGGGAACCTCGATTTTTTTTCATTAACAATATATGTACCCTGTCAGTCGCTTTTTGTAACATTTTCTTTTTATTGGCTGTCCATACATAGATGCAAATGATTTTTGGCGCATTGACTTCCACTGGTCAGCAGGGTTAGGATACTTGTGTTGATTTGTATTTTATATATCCACTAACTCGCTAATATAAGAAATCAAGTGTTTGCCACAATATTAAATCTTACCATTCTGTATCGAAAGCCAATGTTTTAAAATCCAAAACTGAGCGATAATATCACACATATATATTAATTGGACCAAAATCCGTAGTACTTTAACAAGATTTAACAAGATTGCCATCCAGAAAATTACTCTGGATGGCAGTTGGACAAGGAAGCCTTTTGGCTTATCGAGAGTCCAATACTTTTTATCTACATGTATCCCGCCTTTTTAAGGTGTGTGTCGATTTTATTTTTAAACATATTCACGCTACTAGCGCCAACACAATCAGGAGATAATCTGTTCCATTCATTTACAGTCCTTTGTGAGAATGAGAACTTTCTTATATCTAATCTACACTGCTCCTTTTACTAATGTAGCTTCATGTCCTCTGGTCCTTCTATCTTTCTTAACTGAGAAAAAAATGTTTCTATCAATATTTTCATAACCATTCAATATTTTAAACACTTCTATGTGATCTCCTCTCAATCTCCTGGTCTCTAGTGTTGTTAAACCACATTCTTTTAGGCGTATTTCGTAACTAAGATCCCTCAGATTTGGTATCATTTTAGTCGCTCTCCTCTGTACTCTTTCTAGCATATCTATGTCCTTCTTGCGATATGGCCTCCATGCTTGTATACAATATTCTAAATGAGGCCTCACTATTGTTTTGTACAGCAGTACTATTAATTCTTTTTTCTTATACGCTATATTTCGCCTAATTAATCCAAGGATTTGATTTCACTTTGACGCTGCAATTCCGCACTGCTCTGAAACCTTCATATCAGCACTAATGGTTAACCCTAAGTCCTTTTCTTTTACAGTAGTACTTAGAACAGTACCCCCCGTTTTATATTTTACCTCTTCATTCCCATGACCTGTGTGGAGGCATTTACATTTCCCAAAATTGAACAGCATTTGCCACTTTTCAGACCATTTGATCAACCTATCAAGATCATCTTGTAAATGCTGTCTGTCTCCATCACTTTTAATCCTTCTAAGCACTTTTGTATCATCCGCAAATTTTAACACCTTGCTTGTTATGTCATCGTCCAAATCGTTGATATATATTAAGAATAATATACGTCCTAGTACTGATCCCTGTGGTACCCCACTCAATACCGATTTCCAGTTTGAAGCCTCCCCATCAACTACTACACGTTGTCTTCTGTCATTCAGCCATTTTTCTATCCAGTTTATTATACCATTTCCTATGCCATGGGCCTTTAGCTTAAGGAGTAATCTTTGATGTGGTACTTTGTCGAAAGCTTTTTGAAAATCTAAATAGATGATATCTACTGGTGATCCCTCATCTACCCACCTAGCGATGTCTTCCAAAAAACATAACATATTTGTTAAGCATGACCTCGCTTTTAAAAACCCATGTTGAGATGGGTTTATCAAGTTATGTTTAACAAGAAAATCCACCATGTGATCTTTAATTAGTCTTTCTAATAATTTGCAAATCACTGATGTTAAACTCACTGGTCTATAGTTCTCTGACTTGTTTCTCGAACCTTTTTTAAATAACGGTATAATGTTTGCCTCTTTCCATTCTAAAGGAACCACTCCCTCTTCTAATGACAAATTGAAAACTGTTGCAAGCGGTGCGCTAATTTGTTCTACAATTTCCAATAGTAGTTTGGGCGGAATCCCGTCCACTCCAGGTGATTTATTATCCTTCATAGCCCTTATTTTCTTAGCTACCATTTCCGAGGTTACAACTAACTGTCCTAAATAGTCTGAATCTGCCCCCTTGAACTTAGCCTCTGGTACTGGCAGTGAACTAATATCTTCCCTGGTAAACACTGAACTAAAATACTCATTCAGGTCTTCTGCCATTAAGAATCCCTCTGATATTGTATTTCCAGCACTATCTTCTAGAGGACCGACCTTATCCTGAACTTTCTGTTTGCTTCGAATATACGCATAAAAACTCTTACTGTCATGTTTTATATTACTAGCTAATTTTGTTTCATAGCTTCTCTTTGAATTTCTAATTTCAGCTGTAGCTTGATTAAGTGCTTCTTTATAAATGTTGTAGTCTTCATCATTTCCAGTACATCTATATGACTTCCACATCATTTGTTTATACTTAATTTTTCTAATGGCTTCTTTCGATAAGTGTTTTTTTTAGACCGTTTCCCTTGTTTTTTGAAAGGTACAAATTTATCGACTATGCACTTAATTTCACTATTTAAGATATTCCAGCATTCGGTTGCTGTCTTATTCTTCAGTGTGTTATTCCAGTCTATCTTATACTTAATAGAACAAACCGTTTCTGTAAACCCCCTCAAGACATTTTATGCAATGGATCTATTTTCTAAATAAATAACAGCTGTTTGCTTACAGATTGTTAGAAAAGTTATAATAAATTTATGTAATGATTGTTACATATTATTAGCCATTCAATTTTGCGCTTCAGCGATTTGAAAATGTGTGGTATGGAAAGCCAAACATGACATTGTTCATAATTGTGTCGCCAAGGCGTAACGGTAGATCTTGGTTGATTTAATAGTGAAACATTCATAGTTAGTAAGAGAGCATTTTAAATCCGAAATGTCTGTTTAAGTAATTATATAAAGTAAAGTTAGCAACTGTTTTTGAACATATTACCCATAATTATAGTACACATAGTCATATTATGATGATTGCCTAGAAAATAGTCGTACATCTTTTTTAGGAACGGGTCACTGATATGGAGCAATGTGTCATTCGTCAAGAAGTTGGTGGTGGCTTAATGGTTAAATTTAGAAAGAAAGGGGTAGATTCATTGTTGGCGGTGTCAAAATTACGAGGTGATGGGTTGACTGAACAATTCTGTAATGCAGGTGATCATTATGTCCATGAAAAATGTGGAAAGACTTACACTGCCTAAAAAAATGTGCCTAATTCATCTCAGGCAACAAACCAGGTTGTTGCATCAGAATGTATGCCAACTCGTACGACCTCGAGAGGTTACGATTATCAAATTTACTGTCGCATCAAACAGGACAACATTGATCTGGACAAATTCCTGACCTTTTTTAGAAGTCACAACCCATTTTCCACTGACAGTGACGAGCATCTGCAAAATGTTGCTACTGGGGTCATAGCCGATGAGAGATTCAATGTAGACCAAGCTGTGGATGAATGAAAATCCACCAGAAGATCACAGATCAGAAGTACGGAGACATCGTTCTCAGGAAGTCAGACCAAGTGAAAACCTACGCAGTTATGAGGAAAACTGTCAAACTGATAGATGGAAAAGAAGTGCTGTACCAGAGACTATTGGCTAGTTATGAAGTATTCGTGATCAAGGAACCCGTGCAGAAATAACGTAAATTGGGCAAGATCCTTTCCGCTGATGTGTTGGTTGGACGTAACACTCCATTGCCTTCACACAAAAGTAGTTTTCTTTCAAACAAGCACAATAAACAGCAACTCATTAATCTCCTCTCTGCATACCTGCTCAAAGAAAGTATCGAGGTGCGTCACGCTGGCGAGGATGGAGATGCGGATACCACAATTGTGAAGTGTACCCTAGAAGTTGCAGAATCCCACGAGAACGTATGTGTCCGTTGTGATGATACGGATCTGCTTGTAATCCTGCTTTACCATGCGCCTGAGAAGTCCACTATTTACATGCAAACCAAACAAAGACTAATCAGTATCAGCGCTGGTCAACATGCTCCCGGAAAAGAGATGTGTAAGTGCTTGCCATTTGCAAACGCTGCAGCACCACGTTAGCTATCTACAGTATTGGCAAAGTCAAACACATGACAGTTTGAGGATCTTCAACAGAGCCGACAACATCCGTTGCCATATTCGGCAGTAACACTGCATCGAACGCCGACATTGCAACAGCTGGGGAGTGATATGGTTTCGCTTTACATCAAAAGCAACTGAAATGTAAGTCTTGACGACCTACGATACATAATTTCATGAAAGTACGTAGCCATTGAAAGAATGCCGCCAGCAAATTGAGCATGCCACTTCCATTCACTTAGAGTGCACCTACAGGTTTCTACTTGGGTTAATCTGAACACGGTATTGGACAGAAAGAAATATGGCTTCCACTGTGATGTACACTCAGTAGTGCCCGTCTTCACAGACAAAGAACCAGTACCCGAACATCTTCTACAAGAGATCCGTTGCACTTGCAAGCGCCAAGATAACTTATGTGTGTGTTGCAACTGCTCAAAGAAGCATCTTGCCTGTAGCGTCCACTGCAAATGTCAAGGACAGTGCTCAAATGGTCCAACTCTTGTACAGCTACCCGACAGTGACGACGGTGACAATGCTGATGATGACATTTAACAAATGATGTATTTGAAGATTATAGGTAGGATATTTATGATCTCATCTAGTGATATTCAAGTTTGAATGCTACCATTCATCGTTTGGCGTATAAGTGACATTCATGTCATCTTAGTTAAGATCTTAATTAAATCCAGAACAACGTTGGGACGGAGTGCTATATAAGAAATATATTATTAATTAATTGGTTAATTATTTGATTAATTAAACTCCATCATTAATGTGTGGCTTAATAGACCACTATACATATAATTACAATTGTATTAACCAATAATTGAAACAGTTAAAAATATGATTAACAATCGCAAACAAAAAGTGTAACTTCGAAATTGGACCGAAACACCCCAAAACAAGGATTGGGGTAAAAACAAAGTTCCTCAGGGTTGATTTTGGTTGGTTTTTTTTTGGAAGTTCAGGAAACCCTACTGGTCACCTTAAAACAAAAACTGGCTTTTTAACCAAAATGTCCGGGTCATCGTCAATTTCTATTGGACTGTAAGGGCTTGATGCGTCATTCGTCAGAATAACGTCTGTACGGCGTAAGCATACTAGCATTTGGTGGAACGTTCATCGTGGAAGTTATATCATTAAAAAAACTCCTACTCCTTCTACCAGATAGCAAGTATTGCAACATAATTGTTTCTCCAAAGCCTGTTGTCGCAGTTTCTCCATCTCCTTCCCCAAAGCAGTGACATGCGTGTAGATAGATGACTTAATTGTTCTTGGGAATGTGTTCAGTAGATGGTGTTGTAACACAATTGGTTGCGCCGGCTCATAATCTTTGTGGCACTTGTGGATGTATTTGTAGTTTGTTTTTTCTTTATAAATACTAATAATAACTAATTGCTGTAAATACAAGATGTAAGTACTTATAGCATAAATTATGAAAGGTAAGCCGTGTAACATAATGTCCTTCAAGTTACGGCCAATAAATGCATTGGCATCGGAACGTGAAGAATATTCGGGGATGAGGCTCACCAAAAAAAAAACTCCAGTTGCACCCGCTTGAGGCTTACGAAAAACCTCAAATTGCATCCCCGTTTGAGGTTCCTGTTAACCCCTTTGAAGTTCTCAAAAAATCTTCAATTACACCCTCTTGAGGCTCTCCGACAAGCTCGCCCCCCAACTCTCTCCCAGGTTCCGACACGTTAGAAATAGTATGTGGTAGTTTTGTAATGTAAATGTGATGAAAATTTGCGTGTCCAGCGTCATCGCCAAGTGTAATGTCTATATTTCTCCAAACATTTGTCAAGTTCGCCCAAATTACATTCTACTGGTATGCTAGCTTTGTTATCTTCTTTTCCAAATGTAAACTGCGAGCTCCTACACAAAATAAATTAGTCATAACATTTTAATGTTTTGATAGTAACCAGCGAATGATCATGTCACCATATTTTGTTTGTAAACATTAAATTTCTTACCAAAAAACGTATGAATTGTTTTCATTTATAGGAAAAGCAACATGTTCCTTACACATCAAGACCGTAAATTAGGGTACCGGTTCTAGTTACTGCACATATATATTTTGGTCAGTTTGCGTGTCCAGCGGTATCAAGCAGCTTATACATCTGGGAGTCTCGCAGATCAGTTTATTCGCAAATCACCTTCACTATTTGTGCTTATTGATGTATCCCCATATCATTTATAAGAATACTATCGTTATAAATAGGCTAGTGTTACGTCTTTTTATTTACCGTTGTCGCGCTTACATTTATCCGGGCATTACATTGTATCAGGGTGATGTGTATGTGCATATGTAAGGCATAATATTTGGCACCAGTAAATCACGTAGTGATATATAATATCCAGTTGTTAAATATGTTTCGTTTTTTATCGTAATACGAGCGTTATAGTTAGAGTACATAATTATAATTTTCTGTTTCAGATTTTTGACCAAATATAAGTCACGTGACGTGTGCGTGGACAGGAAACTGTTTTATGGCAGAAGTTTTGTATGTCTGTGGAAAGCAAACATTTTATAATTTATGTGTATGTATATGTAATTATATATATATATATACATACATAACGCCCGGATAAATGAAAACGCGACAGTCGTAGCTGGTGCTAAATACATTCCCCTAGATACGCATACGCGTAGAAACGTCACCCGGATATTATTTAACGCCCGGATAAATGTAAGCGCGACACCGTATATTCACGTTCGTTTCTGGTACAATTTCATTTAAACTTGGTAAACATCGGTCTATTGCTCATAAAATATGTCGTCTTACAGTCGGAAAAGCCTTTGTCAGCAAGGAGACGTCAACCTCTGCTACATTCCCCATTTTAATTCCTCTGAATCAAGGTATATGGGGTCATGTTCTAATTAGACTTCTGGGTTGGTTACAGAAAGAAAAATGCAGTGTATTTTTTAGAAATGATTTTTTTTTTTAAATTCACATGCTGTGACATAAGTGCATTTGAATAGGCAGATTTTCATGTGTGGTTGTAGAAAGTGTTGACTGTAAAATGGTGGATTTCTAGATGATTTGAATAAGCGGAAGGATATTTGGCAGCAATTTGCCTATGTGATCTGTTTGCGGAGTAATTCTTGCCGGCATTTGTAAATACTGATGGGTGTCACACATACAGGCATTTTACGAGAGCTAGAATTATGCAATCTATCAGCATGTCAATGAGATGATGATAACAGCAGGTGAGAAGTTTAAGATATTTTATAGGTCACGTTTTCTTATAATCAGACAAAACGCTAACATGGTCGCCTATGGGAAAATCAACAGTGTGCTGACCCTATATACGCTCTGAGCGGTGTTTTGTCAGTTTTCACCATGTAGTCTAGTTAGTTAAGGCCAATGTTTGGTCGAATCGTTACTTGCAGGATAAAAGCATGAAAATAGGACCATATATATAACACTTCACGGCGATTAGAGGGGGCTCCACCTCAGATTTTGTATTCTTGACCTTGAATTGCAAGGTCAAACGTTACTGAACGTGAAATATATCTTATTCAATATCACCACTGTTTTGTATATAAGTACGAATGCGTGTGTATAATTATGTATGTTTGCATGTATGTGGGCATGTATGTATATCTATGAACTTGAATGCCAAGATCAATTTTTTTCAAAAACATCCCTGTTTTTTATATGATAATAACGATAATTTGTACGCATGCATGCCGGATCCAAATGTGATATGTTCTTGACCGTGAATGTCAAGGTTACATGTCAGTAAACTGGAAATGTCATTGTCAAATGGCAATGATAAGGGAATTGTATTATTCAGCAGGGTGACTGTGTTTGTGCATATTTGCAAGCTTAACTACGGTCAGCGTGCACCTGGAGAACATGAACACATTGCCCCATGCAGCGTTGACGATGCTCACACAATGCGATTGGGTAGCGCCCAAATCGATTTGCCGGTTCCCAGCAATGACAGGTGCACGAACAGGCAAATGAAGGCGTGAAGGGGATAGGAGGCATCATCGGTCTCACTGAAAACGCAGCAGCGCTTCAAAGATGGCTCCTCGCAGGACCATTGTTCGCACGACTCCTGCAAGAATTTCAGAAACAAATATCACCCGCAGCACCGGCAACAACTAGCGAGGAGCACCACGAAGAAACTTTGGCTACTCAGCGAAAGTGCCACTTCGATGTGTCTGCACTCGTCGGTGTCATTCGGCAACACGGAAATCCCTTTGAGCTTGAGTGCAGCGGTCTGATTGTGTTCCACAGCCAAGTATCCGTGGTGGAGACCATATAGAAGCTGAAGACTGTGGGCCAGGCACAATAAGAAACATTCCGGTTGAATGTCTTACACGAACGAAGGACACCGTTCAGCACTCCGATCAAGAGAAACGGCTTTCTCACGCTAAGAAAACCGAAGCTGGAGAAGAAGAGAGGTCCGCAACAGTCGAATATCAAGTCAGGCGCATCACTGTTTGGCAAGTTGTACATTGCAAATCATGTCCGCGATGGCGACCCTGCTGTGTTTTTTGCGCACGAGAACCAACCTTTCCCGCCCTCTCTATCACAATTTGGGGAAATGAGGTTGGTACAAAGTCGGACCTGCTGTCTTGTCTTGATATTCCGGACCAAACCGAGGTTCCTCCATTTGTAGACGCAAAGGTCTTTGACGGACCTATCCTAACTCGCATGTTGACCCCACAGGCTGCGCAACATGCCATGAATACGCCGAGCAAGTATTCATACTATTCATCAAGAGGGAACTTGAATCAACATCGCGGTTGGACATCGTATGGGACAATATTTCGATATAAGTTGAAACTAATACCCAGGAGAAGATCGGACACGTTGGAAGAGTTCCAAAGAAATGGCCAGAGTTCCTGCGGGACTCAAAAACAAGGAGGATCTTTTCAAGTTTCTTAGAGAAGCAATCCAAACGGAGTAATGGTGTGCGTGACAGTGACAACTGGTGACAGTGTACCTGCTTATGGGACAGTCATGAAAGAATTGTGTTCCCACGAGGAGGCAGACACGCGTATAGTGTACCATTCACTACACGCTCTTCAGCAAGTGGCGAAGACAGTCGTGGGGCGCACTGTAGACACGGATGTTGTCGTCATCTTTGTTATGTTGTTCTTCTGTTGGTAACTTCCAACTGTGGGTGGCATTCAGAAGACGGCGAAATTTCATAAACATACACGTCAACACCGTTTCTGACAGCCTTGGAGAGCGGAAGGTTAAGGGACTGCTGATGTTCTATGTCATGACGGGCTGTAATGTAGTTTCAGCGATCCATGGCGTGAGGAAAGGTCGCCTTGGAAGACTTGGTTCCTGGTGTGACAAAGGCATTTCGGGTCGGTGTGAATTATGGTACTCTGTTCACTGTCATGTAGCTCGATGTAGAATTCCTCTATTCGTTCCATGATCATGTCTTGATCTTGTATTTCTCTACCCTGCTTGTCTAGAAATGTAATCAGTCTGTCTCGACCTAGTGCCTGCGTTCTTCTTGCTTTCTTCAGGCGCTTTGACGACATAATCGTTTCTCGTATGATCTCTTGTTTGTACTTTCTGATGTCCTCCTTCGCTTTCCTTTGGATGGTCTTGCATATTTCTGCGTACTCTATTTGATTTTTTTAAGTCGCCGTTATCCACCATTTCTCGTCGTTTCTTCATTAGTGCTCGTGTCGGTGATGATATTCTCGTCACTACATGCGTGTTGATTGCTTTGGCTACACTTGTTGCACTTAGTTGGATCATCTCAGTGATGTTTTTGCTCATGGTGTCGATGTCATCTAGTTCCTGTAGTGTCTCGAATCGATTTCGCAGTTCGAGTTGGAATTCGATCTTTTTTTCTTCCGATTTGTGTGATATCTACACTCGGTGGTCTCTTGTTTACCAACGTCTTTCTTTCAGCCTTGACGTCTAGTTTGATGTTGCTCATTACCATTCTGTGGTCACTTCCAATGTTGATTTGGTTGATGACAGTTACGTCAGTGACCATGTCTGGCTTGTTTGTCAGGATGTAGTCAATTTCGTTCTTCGTTTCTCCAATTAGGCGTTTCAACGTCCATCTCCTCCCTGCTTTCTTCTGGAACATGGTATTCAAGATGTTGTACTTTCTTGATGTTGCCCATTCTAGTAAGGTGTCGCCTCTTTCGTTTCTCACACCTAGGCCAAATTTGCCTGCTGCCGTTTCCGAAATGTTTTTCCGTTTCCCTACTTGCGCATTAAAGTCTCCCATCACTATCGTGTAGTGAGTTGGCTTTTCTAAGGTCTCATCAATGTCGTTGTAGAAGTTGTCTGTGTCTTCTTCTGAGTATGATGTTGTTGGTGCATATACTTGTACTATCTTCAGCTTGCAGAGCTTTGTTATGCATAAAACAAGTTCTGCTACTCTGGGGCTGATGCTGTTAACCCTCATTATATTGTCTTTCCATTTCTTGTTTATGAGAAAGCCTACTCCAGCCGTTGTTCGCTGTGAAATGGTATACTAAATGGCCGCTTTGTAAGGTAGGCATTCCTCTCTTCTTCTGACCTCTCCGATCCCGATCACATCCCATACCAACTTGGTTTACCTAAGTTCTTCCTCCAGTTCTTCTATATGTTTATACATATATACATATATAAATAAATAAATATATATATATATTATAATTATATATATCACTTTCAGAAATAATTTACCTTGACATTTAGGGTAAATAACATACATACATACATACATACATACATACACAGATCTACTCACCTATATACATACTTACATACACACATGCATGCATAAGTACACGCATATATTTATATTATATTCCTTGACATTCAAGGTCATGGACACACATACCTTACATCCCTTAGATACCCGATGACGCTGGACACGCCATCATTTCGGTTTTCCTTCTTTGACCAAGAAGTATCGTGAATATTGGAAAGGCCATCGAGGGAATTAAAGCAGGGTGGTAGCTGGTAGGATGAGAAAGTTAAAACGGTGTACGTTTTCTAGGTTTTTGTAGGTAGCCTTTTCCGTCGATGACGCTGGACACGCAATTAAATACCATACCTTTTAAAATTTTAATGTGCTATATGTTCCGCAAATTTTGATTCAGTTCAATAACTTTTTTCAGGATTCCTTCGATAACTTTATGAGAAAAGAATACATGGCGAAATACCCAGCAATAGCAATGATACATTAATATAGATATCATCTACTTAGATTTTCAAAAAGCTTTCGACTAAGTGCCACATCAAAGATTACTGCTTAAACTAAAGGCTCATGGCATAGGACATGGTATAATTAACTGGATAGAAAAATGGCTGATTGACAGAAGACAACGGGTAGTTGTTGATGGGGAGGCTTCAAACTGGAAATCAGTTTTGAGTGGGGTTCCACAGGGATCAGTACTGGGACCTATATTATTCTTGATATATATATAAACGATTTGGACGATGATATAGCTACCAAGGTGTTGACATTTGCAGATGATACAAAAGTGTTTAGAATGATTAAAAGTGATGGAGATAGACAGCATTTACAAGATGATCTTGACAGGTTGATCAAATGGTCTGAAATGTGGCAAATACTAGCGTGGAGGCCATACCGCAAGAAGGACATAGATGTGCTAGAAAGAGTACAGAGGAGAGCGACTAAAATTATACCAAAACTGAGGGATCTTAGTTATGAAAAACGCCTAAAAGGATGTGGTTTAACAACACTAGAGATTGAGAGGAGATCAGATAGAAGTGTTTAAAATATGGAATGGTTATGAAAATATTGATAGAAATATGTTTTTTTCGGTTAAGAAAGATAGAAAGACTAGAGGACATGAAGTTACATTAGTAAAGGAACAGTGTAGATTAGACGTAAGAAAGTTCTCATTTTCACAAAGGACTGTGAATGAATGGAACAGACAATCTGATGATTGTGTGGGTGCTAGGAGTGTGAATATGTTTAAAAATAAAATCGACACATACCTCAGAAGGGCTGGATATATGTAAATAAAAGGGTTGGACTCTCGATAAGCCAAAGGGCTTTCTTGTCCACCTGCCATCTAGAGTTAATTCTCTGGGTGGCAATCTTGTTAAATCTTGTTAAATCTATAGTGGACCAATCTAAACCGATGACGCTGGACACAGAAAAAGTGGTCATCATAGAAAATACATTGTGGTGTTTTTATTTCTCGTTTTGTAAACACAATTTTGGTTCTGTACATTGCCAATAGATACCCCATTTGCACAGTGTAGTCAGGTATAGGAAATATAGCACTGGTTTTGTATCGTAGCGCTTCCAAATTTGGAAAGATCAATTGGACATGTCATTTTGACCGTTTTTAGCTGTGAGAGACAAAAGACACGATTTTTACTAATTGTAATTTTTTGGACATTGGCCCTTTAATGAAGGACACGATTCTAGTGAATGTATTTTGCTTGGAGATTTTAATACTAATGTATTGGTGCCATCTAGAAAAAATGTTCTGGTTAATGCTCTGTGCAATTTTGAACGTGCATTTGGCTTTTAAAAAATTATTGCAGAACCTATCATGGTGAATCTGCTATTGCATCCATGTCAACCCTCCGTCATTCGTACGGAGACTCCGTCATTTCGACATCGCCGAAAACCTCCGTCACGGAGACAAAAATCTCCGTCATTTGATGGTTTATCTATATTATCTTGTTTGTTAATTGTCACTCAGGAGCGTTCGTCTTTTCTACTCTGCCCTGGTAACCAAGATGGTAAAGAAACTGTCCTACACTAATTAGCTGCTGATTGAGTAGGAAGTCCTCCGGTCAGATCCGAGGTAGAAATTCACCCAAAACACAGGTACATACAGATATGAATTGTCAATTCTGAAACCTATATTAAAATTATTGATATAAAATAAGCATGCTAACAAGCTAACAGTACTAAACTAAGCAAATTACATAATAAGGCATGTTTGTTCTTTCTTGTAATGTTTTGGTGTGTTTCATGGCTGGATCTGGTTTTCAGGGAGAGTGTATGAAAAGTTCTGCTATATATGTATTGAGTGCTTTGCTTTGGTGTGTTTAAGTGCTCGATCGGGTGTACAGGGAGTCTGCATGAAAATGTCTGCTCTATCTGTATTGAGTGCTTTGCTTTTGTGTATTTCAGTGCTCGATCTGGCCAAGCGTTTGCCAGAACACCTGCTCCCAGAGGACTACTCTGATTCACTGAGGGCGGAATTCATGGAGTTCGCCATGGCTGCTGGTGCAGAGCTGTCACCGATAGAAACGGCTTGGATGCGTTCTGGGCCGCCATGGCGACACGCACCCCTGCAGGGGGTTCACCCCTTCGCCACCCTCTCAGCCGTCATGAAGATTTATCTTCTCAAGCCCACAGCAACGCCGACACGGAGCATAGCTCGAAGTTGGCCCAGGACACCATCGCTACCCTTCTGTCAGTACAGGTGAACTGTACGGCAGAAATTCGCCACCCGGGACTGTGCTACATATGTCCAAGAAAGCCACAATGAACTACATTCTGAGTCACAGGAAAACACCTTAATTGCCCAATCACTGTTGACACACATTTTCTGTACGCGCACGACGTCGGTGCCCTCGTGCGCATGCATGCGTCGTCGAGTGGAAACAGTCTCAATCATTTGGATCCTCACAGGTTGACATGTATGCTATTGACCTTATTTTAGTAAATGTTTGTCGTGTTTGTAATTAATTAATGATCGTTTGGTATTGCCCGAGAGTGTTATGTTGTGTGGTTATGGATTAGGATGGTCGGGGAGAGAGGAAGACATGTTTAAATACGTGGATCGGTAGCGTTCAATAATAAATGGTGTTGTTGAAAAACAGAATCAACGGCTATTTGACACCGATCGGACACTGGCGATCACTAAACACGACGTAGCAGAGAAGCATGAGAGATTCATCGCAATCAATGCAACTCCCAAGGCGCTGACGACCAGAGAGGTGGAACGAGCGTCAGGCGAGGACGCCGAGCTACAACAGCTCCGCACATGCATTGACACGGGCAAATGGATCGATTGCCCGAATGAACTCTATGCAGCCATATCCAGTGAACTTTGTGTTATAGGTTAGCTGGTAATAAGAGGATCCAGAATTGTGATCCCGCACAAACTCCGACCGCGACCGCTAGCACTGGCCCATGAAGGACACTTAGGTGTAGTAGGCACCAAACAGGCAATGAGATGCAAGGTTTGGTGGCCCGGCATAGACAAGGCAGTGGCTACGTACTGCAGAGCATGCCGTGGGTGCCAACTAGTGGCACGACCAGACCCACCAGAACCTATCCGATCGACGGACCTACCAGTGGGACCATGGCAAGATGTAGCCGTGGACCTACTAGGACCACTACCTTCTGGACACTCGATATTGGTCGGTGTGGACTATTATAGTCGGTTCTATGAACACAGCATTCTCACTTCTACAACTACAGAGAAGGTGTTGGACAGCCTTGACGATATATTCAGTCGACAGGGATGGCCCATGTCTATAAAATCCGACAACGGACCACAGTTCCAATCAGTCGAATTCGGTTACTATTGCGATCACTACGCGATTCTACACCTGAGAGGAACCGCAAAGTGGGCCCAGGCCAACAGAGAAGTTGAGAGGCAGAATGCATCTATCATGAAGCGCATACGCATAGCCCAAGCCGCAGGACTTGATTGGAAGAAAGAACTGCGGAAGTATGTAACCAGGTATGTGGTCTAAATCACAGCACAGATAGTTGACAAAGCGGGGAACAGTCTGGTTATTGAGTTACCCGAAGGGGCTCGATATTCAAGGAACAGCGCACATGTGAAGAGGTATATGACAGCATCTGGTGATAACGATGTAAATCTGAGACCAGAAGCTGGTGACATAGTGCCAAGACCGACGTCCGTGTCCCTACCTGGAACTGGAACTGGAACATCTGTGCAGGATACGCCTGGCGTAGTTGGGGAGATACCAAGTTATCCTCGAAAGGTGCCGATACCATCCATCACCAGCGACCAGACCACGTCGAACGAGGCAGATGCCTGTCAAACTTGCAGACTATGTCACCTGATCATACTGTGAACTACCATCGAAATTTGACTGTGTGACAACGGTGGATTTACACTAAGTACGGCATTATGTTTTAAGATTGTTTGGAATTGGTTCCAGTTAAGCGTTGAAGTGTTAGTACTTCTAGAACCTTTGAGTTGTTTAATTATTCATAAGTGAAATGGATCACAAAGAATTATTACAACTAATTGTTTAAAATGTTTACTTAGACCCAACAAACATTGAAAACATATCCAGCGAAGTTGAGACATTACTCTAGAATGGCATAGATACATACTTTTCCTATCTAATCCTGATGAAAAGGAGGGATGTCGTGTTTGTAATTAATTAGTGATCGATTGATTTTGCCCGAGAGTTATGTTGTGTGGTTATGGATTAGGATGGCCGGGGAGAGAGGAAGACATGTTTAAATACGTGGATCGGTAGCGTTCAATAATAAATAAATGGTGTTGTTGACAAACATAATGAACGGCTATTTGACACCGATCTGACACTGATCAAGAGAAAATATGCCAGTCATGTATTCTCAGTGTTGGGATTAGCGACCATTTAATAACTTATTGTACGAGAAAGGTAATCAGAGTTCCAGTGAACATAACATAGACATAGTCATAGACAGTATACTGTATACACTAAAAATACAGTATAGTCACCTACTCGGTTTCTGCCCTATCTCAGTTTCTGCTCCATCTGAAATCTCGCAAGATCTCGCCGCTACCTAGGCCACTAATCCATTTGAATACAAGCGCGTTTTGCGAAATCAACTTCATCAAGCATCAGAGCGTCTAGCGGCAAAATCAAACACGAACAAAATCCATGAAAATGCTGCCGTTTCAGGTTTATGGAAACATATTTAGATGTATAACACAAGATGGAGCGCGTGTATGACATAAATACCCAGATTAAAATCACCTTTGTATATTTACTGGAAATTATTTTCATCGTCTGCTGGTGCGAGTTCTCGGACTGCCCACATGAACTGTAATTGCCTTATATGGAAGATGTATGTCAAGCCTGTGTTGTCACTGTTATAATAATATGTAGAATGCGTTTAATTATAAAACAGGAAACACATTAGTTTTAACTAACATCACAACTTCACTGCAACATTACATTCAAACCAGAAAGGATTAGGTGCTGCTGTGACATTCTCGTAACGACACGATTTAATAAAGGAAACAGGTTTAATCACAAAGCCAACACCGAATACAAAACAGGCAACCCGCGTCACACCTCTCCTCCTCCGCGCTCGTGCACACCGCTCTCCCGTGCCGGAGTCCCGCACGGGTGTCACAATTTGTGCAGACAGGGGGATCCATATCACATTCCCCCTCCCTTTAACACGTTCGTCCACGAACGAAACTCATGGATCCTTCCAAGATCACGATATATAACAAGTGTATACAATTATGCAGAACAATTCGAGAAAGAAAGAACAAAAAATTGATTATGCAACGTCCTTCATGAAATATAAATGTTCATCATTGTCCGGAGAATGTTCGCATACGTAGATTAAGTGTCCGTTAACTAACACATATCAAGCATCGTTGATGAAAGTAACTGCACCATATATAGCGAATGGTCTGGGGTGATGGTGGCGATATAAGCAACGTCCAATGTCATTTTCTTGACTGTAGCGGCACCCTCGCAAACTGTGACGACGCACGTGATACGGTGAGTGTGTACCACCATGGCACTACACTTTCTGGTGCTGAGATGTCTTCAGTATGGAGACATCTCGCCATGTGTAACAAGTTTGAACTCCCTTTTTACCCTATCAGCATGAGTACGAGCCTAGGGACAAGTTGGTCGCCAGACGTGTCGTCAAGAATTTAGTGTCCAGGGAAGATTCTTCCTCCAGATGACTGCCTCGTGCTCTGTCAACAGTTGCTAGTGCAAGTAGGCAACCGCACTAGAGATGGCCGTGACACTAAAACAAACTAAAATACATGGCATAGAACAATGTTTAAAAAAAATTATTAAAAAAAAAATTCAACAAGTACATCCACACCATATTTGGCATGGCACTCTCAACCAAGCTTACACACGACAGTAATGTACCAAACAAAATTGATACAAAGGTTACTGTCTGCCTGGAAACCAATAACACGGTATTCCACAGGCGAATGTGTTTCAAATGTGGAACTGACGAAGCAGAGCACGGTTACTGCATTATCATTCTACCATGTTAAGTGCAACAGATTCTTTTAAAACACTAAGGCGACCAAACTATGGCGTGAGTAGCTTTCTTCACTGCTGGTGAGTGATGTCAGACTGCGTGCAACTGCTAACAGAAATCTGCATATCCATCATGTCACCCACAGTTTCCGAGACATCGCTGGAGAAAGTCATACATCTGTCCTAGCACTCGTTCAAAGACTAACACATTTACTTTGTTTCGCCCAAGATTACGAGCATGTACTCAGCGATGTGTTGACCTATAGATCAAGCAAAGTGGGTGGGCGACGTGTGCGTAGGCCACGACGAAGGTTTATATTATCGTCGGTAGCCGCCTCTGGGGGGCTGACTACCTCGCTATCATCACCAACAGTACGATCATCCGGAGCCTGTACTCGAGGTTGGGCAGCAGGAAGCTCTGGAGTCTGTGTCCAGCGTCCTGGGTCTGGGGAGCATATTTCGGTGTCCATTGGTAGGTCATTGGTCAACCAACTGGTTAGTGGATCATCATTGTCCTCCACATATTCTTTTAGATGGTCGATGTGGTCGACTATTGTTCGGTCCCCTGCAGATTGTTGTATCGCAACAGTCACTCCAGAAGGACGACCCACCACTAGGTATGGACCAGACCATCGGACTCCACCTTTCATCTTAGCTGTGGCTGTGCTGTAACGCCATACCCAGCTCCCTTTCGGAAAATTTACTGGAGTCGCCTTCATGTCATATGCGGTCTTCTGGCGAAGGGAGGCCTTGCGACTTTCCCGTCGAGCTATGCTGTGGCTTAACTCCATGGCGTCACGAAGCCATTCGCCATACCGAGTTGTACATTGTGGGACATGTGCCCTGGGGGGTCCCTCGATTTGTAGATCGAGTGGAAGGACAATATCATGACCCAACAACATCCGGTATGGGGACACCTTAGTACTGGTGTGTACCGTAGCAAGGTATGCGCACAAGGCATATGGAAGATGGTCTTCCCAGTCTTGTGGGTGTAGCCTGGCATATGTGAAAATCATATCTTGGAGGGTACGGTTAAAATGTTCAACCAATCCGTCTGATTGCGGACGGTAAGGTGTAGTTAGCGTCTTGTCGATTCGCATCATGCGACACACCTCCTGAAGAATTTTATTGTCAAATTCCCTTCCCCGATCGGAATGAAGCTGTCTTGGACAGCCAAATCGACAGAATACCTCTGTAACGAGTTTATCGGCTACTGTGAGTGCTTCTTTGTCGGGTATGGGGAAGGCTTCAACCCATTTCGTGAAATAATCTTCGACGACTAGAACGTATTTGTTTCCGCTTACCGAGTTGGGCATTGGACCTATAAGGTCCATAGCTATACGTTCCCAAGGAACTCCTACTGCCATCTGAGTCAGAGGAGCGCGGTGTGGAGCCGATGCCGGTTTGCGCTGTCCACAGTCCCTACACAGGGTTAGCCACCGACTGACGTCCTCTGACATCCTAGGCCAATAGTAACGTCGTTGCAGGGAGGCAAGTGATTTGTTATGACCCATGTGCCCTCCAAGGCGGTCGCAGTGTACCGCCTGGAAAAGTCGCCGTCTCATTGGCGAAGGGACCACAAGTTGGATTATCTCTTCGGTGTCACAACTGGCTTTCTTCTTACGATAGAGAATGCCATCCACTATGGTCAACCTATCCCATTGTTGCCATAAACACTTGGCCATGTAATCTTGGTCCCTGATTTGTGCAAACGGTGGTCTCTGGGTGCGGGTATCCTTGTGGCGGAGCATACAATCAATGCTCTCGTCTTCGCTTTGCCAGCGACGTATGTCCGGTAACGTCACACCTGGGACCCACTGCACTGCAAATACTCCGCTTTCCGCGCCTTTCTCCGGAGATGATGAACAGTCACTAAAGTGGCTGTTGGAACCAGATTGGCAAGATTTGCCAGAAGTTTTGGGTGGATCCACGATTTGTTCAGCAATCTCGCCCAACAAGAGATTGTCATTGGACAGTGCAGGGACAACATTGTGATTTGAATTGGGCTGCTGTAAGGCTTGTTGCTCACTGCACGTATTTGGAGTACAATCCTTGCACTCTGACCGCTTGCATGGCCGTGACACCTTGCGGGAGAGTGCATCAGCATTACCCATCGAGCTTCCTGGTCGATGAACAATCTGGAAATCATAGGTACCAAGGGTGACGAGCCACCGTGCAACCATTCCTTCAGGTTCTTTAAAATTAAGTAACCATGTCAGTGACGCATGATCTGTGATAATGGTGAATGGTCGGCCCCACAGATAGTGGTGAAATTGTTTGACAAAGGTCACTACTGCCAACAACTCCCTGTGTGTTGTGCAGTATCGAGTCTGCGTACGACTGAAAGTCTTAGATGCATAGGCAATGACCTTCTCACCACCCGTCTGGCGTTGTGAAAGTACACTACCCATAGCCTCTGCACTCGCATCGGTATACAAAACAAACTCGTCATTTCGAGTGGGGTATGCCAAAACAGGCGTTTCACAAAGGGCCTGTCGAAGGGCTCGGAACGCCTTCTCTTTGGTATCTGACCAGGTAAAAGAACGCTTTGCCCTCGTCATGGCCGTCAAAGGGCTGGCAATGTGAGCAAACGATGGTATAAAGCGCCGATAATAGGATGCTAAGCCTAAAAATCGACGAACTTCTTTTACCGTAGTAGGCCGAGGCCAGTCTCGCACTGCAGATACCTTTTGTGGATCTGTAGCAATCCCGTGTCTAGAGACTATGTGGCCAAGATAGGAAACCTCAGTCTGGAATAGCCTACACTTCTTGGCTTTCATCGTCAAACCAGCAGCACGAAATCTGTCCCACACTGTAGTGAGGCGGTGCAATGTCTCTTCGAAGGTCTTTCCATAGACGATAACATCGTCAAGATAAACCAAACAACTTTTCCAGCACAACCCTCTCAAAACGAGCTCCATCAAACGCTCAAATGTTGCCGGGGCATTGCACAGCCCAAAAGGCATGACCTTCCACTGGAAGAGACCTTGCCGCGTACTGAATGCGGTCTTCTCTTTATCTCGTTCGTCCAGTTCCACTTGCCAGTAACCAGATACCAAATCAAGGGTACAAAACCACTCAGAGCCAGCCAGAGCATCTAATGTATCCGAAATCAACGGCAGGGGGTATGCATCCTTTCGGGTGACATCATTTAATCGACGATAATCTACGCAAAACCGGACTGTACCGTCTTTCTTCTTTACAAGGACTACCCGACTACTCCATGAACTAGTGCTCGGTTCTATGATATCCTTATCCAGCATGGACTGAACTTCTCTTGCTTCTATCTCTTGTTGAGCCACCGGAAGGTGTCGAGCCCGTTGGCGGATTGGATAAGCATCGCCAGTATCTATCCTATGCTTTGTAAGACCAGTCGTACCCAACTGGGAACTAGTCTCAACAAAAACATCCGAATAACGTCGGAGAGCGGCTCGCACAGCATCTTGCTGAGACAAATTTAGTTCTGCTGACAGTTCAGAAGACAACTTGTCTAGCGCTGGGGGAAGTTGTTCAGACGTAGATTTGGAATACGTCTGTCCTGATTCAGCATATCCTTTACAAGGCAAGTCCTCGTCTGATACATTGAAGACCTCAATGCATGGCACCGACTGTAGCACACCAACTGTGCCACCTTTACGGAGAAATATCGACTCATCCGTGGGGTTTAGGAGTACCACTGGTATGTGCTTGGTACCACTTGAAACCAACGATGCACCCATAACAACCCCGGTATCAGTCATTAGACTAGCACTTGGTGTCAGCAAGGCGGTGCTGCCACCAGCATACTGCAGCTTATTTTCAGCTCTTCCAGTAACAACTAGTTCCATGGCTGGCGGAATTTCTACAGATTGCTCTAGGCGGACACGTGCAACTGTGTCTTGCTTACCTTGTTTGGTCAATGCAAATGTTGTGGGCCCAATCTTCAGCAACCCATCCCGCATCGACATTTCGCACCCATGTTCACGGAGGAAGTCCAACCCAAGAATTCCACCACGTTCTCGTAGATCAGCTACTACGACATCTTGTGATGTGTGGAATCCATCAAATGCCAACTCTAGGGTTGTCTCGCCAAATAATTTCATCTGGCCACCATCTGCTGTTTGTAGCTGAGTGTGTATAGGATGCAACGGAGGGCGATGACTAGCGGCGATACCCAAGTAAGTTTGATGGTCAATTAATGACACTGCGGCACCTGTGTCCAAAAGTAGGGGACATTCCATGCCATACATGCATGTACGAATCACCCAGCCATCAACTGGCTTCACTCTGTAAAATCGTGGGAGTACACAAAGATTACTGGTAGGTGGCACATGTTTGTCTACTTCATTTCCCGGATCAGTGTTCGGAGAAAGGCTAGTTTTTCCCGGGTTTATTCTAGCCTGTCCCCGTTTGGGGAATCCGGCCCTGTCCCATTATGCGAACGAGGAGTTTTGCTGCGCCACTGCGAGTTAGAAGCCTGACCGTCGAACCTGGAACTAAAGTAGGTCTGACGACGACGTGGTGCTGAGCAATAGCGTGCAATGTGGCCCTGCTGTCCGCAGTTATAGCAGGTGATATGCAAATGTTGAGTACTGCGACTATGATCTGTCTGTCGTGTGCTCGAGATTGGGGTACCATGATCATTACCTCCATGCTGCGAGCGTGTTTGCAACACGATATTTAGACGAGATACTAGTGCGGCAATTTCGGTATCATCATTGGCATATGTGTTATCACAGCTCGCCTCATAGCACCTCGGTGTTGCTAGAGTATATATACCGCCATTGTCTGGTTTAACGGTACACTGGGTAAACTGTTCACTCTTCTCGGCAATGTGTACGAGCCTTTCGAGAGGCGCATCACTCTCAATAGAGCATAGTCTCTGAGTGAATTCATCAGTCAAGGTGGCTATAAACTGCTCTTTGACCAGTGACATACGACTGCGCATATCGCAATTCGGATATGCCTGACGAGCCAGGTCCAGCAGTTCGTTGGTAAAAACTCGCAACGGCTCGGTAGCACCCCGTTTGCGTTGCCTAAACCTGCGTAGAGCGACTCCGCTACCGAACTGGCTATACTGCCAGACCAGTGCCGCACGGAGAGAACGGTAGTCTTTCGGCTGGACGGTATGTATCACCAAACGGTAAGCTTCCCCCACGAGAGCCATCTCCAACTGGAGGGCACGTTGGCCAGCTGTCCAACCGCAAATATCGGCAATCGTGTCGAAACGATTAAGAAAATCGTCCACTGTGTTGGCATCTTTACTGCCCGAGAACGTCGGCAATTTTGGGCATTTTTCCAATCCGGCGTGCCATAGCCGTAACTTGACCTCGTCCGGCGTTAAAGGGTTAACGGGCATTGTTGTGGACGGAACCGCTGGCGTAGGTGGAAACAGTTCAGCGTGCGGGGCATCCTCGAAAGCTCCCGACATATCAATGCGACAGGGTGTTAACCTGTCAACAGTCGAAGGGAACTGAGGCGTAGCATAACGATAGGGGCTGCCCAGCTCAACAGCCCCCAGCCTTAGGCTTCGATCGGCTGAATGCGCCATTTGCATTTGCGAAAACAATTACGAACTTGGATGGAAATAACGAGATAAATCAAGGTTAAAACATGAAACGAACAGTACTTCCCTGTAATGGCTGATGTGACTGGTCACGGCACCAATGTGACATTCTCGTAACGACACGATTTAATAAAGGAAACAGGTTTAATCACAAAGCCAACACCGAATACAAAACAGGCAACCCGCGTCACACCTCTCCTCCTCCGCGCTCGTGCACACCGCTCTCCCGTGCCGGAGTCCCGCAGGGGTGTCACAATTTGTGCAGACAGGGGGATCCATATCACACTGCTATTCTATCAACACTGGAGGAGCATAACTTAAATCAGTTACTCATAATTCCTGATATGATGCTATTCTTGATCTTTATTGTACGAATAAACCAGGACACCGAACCAGGTTTTTCAGATCATGATTTTATAGTAGTGGATACTATGATTAAAGCAATGACAACAAAGACACCAACTAGGAAGTTGTATAAATGGTCTAAAGCAGATTGGGGTCAAATGAAAAGAGATACTAAATTATTCACATATCATTTACTGGATGTTTCATGTAGTTCAGAAGAACAAAGTGTACAGTCTATTTATTATTCACAGAACTTATACATAATATGATGGATAAATATGTACCAACATACTGGTCTAAAACTAGAGTTGATTTACCTTGGTTATCAAACAGTATGAAAAGGAACTAGGAAAAAACAGCATTTCTATAATCGTTCAAAACATTCTAAAAACCCAACACTGGTTAAAATACAAAGAATTGGCTAAGCAAAATAGAAAACAGATACGTAAAGCTCACTGGCAGCACCTGAATGGTATTTTTAAGACTGCTCAGGATAACGGTAACCTAAAACCATTTTGGCGTTATATAAAATCTCAACAGCAAGATTCAGTTGGTATATCCCCTCTAAAAACTGGTGGTTAACTTTATTCTGATTCTAGCAGTAAAGCCTCCATTTTATCTAGGCAATTCAAATCGGTTTTCACTAAAGACACCGATTGTCCTAATATAAATATGAAACTTGATGGTCCTCATTTTCCGGATATTGATACTCTCATATTTAATGTGGTGGGTATTGAGAAGCTACTAAACACTAGTAAATCAAGTGGGCCAGATAAGATTCCAGGTAGAATATTGAAAGATCTTGCTTCTGAACTAGCTCCTTTTTTAACATTTTTTTTCAGAAAATCGTTGCATTCTGGGGAAGTACCAGCTGAATGGTGTAAGCAATGGATCACACCAATATTTAAGAAAGGTGTAAAATGTGATCCAAGCAATTACAGACCTGTATCACTAACATGTATTGTTTAAAAATAATGGAACGTGATTTGTTCCCATATTCGTCAACATCTAGATGACCACAATATTCTATCTCCCTTTCAGCATGGTTTTAGAAAGAAAGCTTTCGATGTTGTACCACAAAACAGACTGTTAAATAAGTTGAATTATTTTGGTATAAATGGAAATATTCAAAGTTGGATAAGTCATTCTTAATGGGTCGAACTCAACGTGTATTGGTAAATGGTGAATTTTCGGATGAGGAAGAAGTAGCATCCGGTGTTCCTCAGGGTACAGTAATGGGACCACTATTATTTTTATTATACTGTAATGATCTTCCAGGTGTTATTTCTCCAGGTACAGGAGTGAGACTCTTTGCTGATGATTGTTTGATTTATAGACCAGTTCAGTCTTTACAAGATTAACTAATATTGCAACAAGATTTAGACAGCCTTGTTAAGTGGAGTGTTGATTGGGGCATGAAATTTAATATTTATAAATGCAATATAATGAGCACAACTTCTGGTCTTCATTTACATCGTTTTTATCACATGGGCGAGAAAATTTTGAAAGATGTCAGTGATGCAAAATATTTGGGGGTTATTTTATCAAATGATTTAACTTGGTCTAAGCACATTGCTGAAGTGGTTAAGAAAGGTAATCAAAACCTTGGATTTTTACGTAGAAATCTTAGGGGCTGTTCACAAAAATGTAAAACAGTTGCATATATTTCATTAGTAAGAGCTAGAATGGAATATGCTGCAACACTCTGGATCCATTCCTAATGAAAGAAATTAACAGACTTGAAGTAATTCAAAGTCGTGCAGCAAGATGGATAACATCTAAATATTCATACGATATAAGTGTGACAGAATTGTTAAAAGACTTAAATTGGGCACAATTAACAGTTCGGAGACGTATTATGCGTTTAACTCTGTTTTATAAAATAAATAATGATGAATTGCCAATCAAATTTTCAGATTTTGGTGTGCAAAAGATTAATAGAGCTACACGGGCAGGATCATCGATGGGTCAAGATGGGAATATTTTATTTTATTATAAATTAAGTAGACCTAGTTGTAATAAACCATTTTGTATAAATCTGTAATTTTAAGAACTATACCAGATTGGAATAAATTATCTAGCAATATTCTTGCGGCCTGCTCCAGTACATCATTTCGGAGTAGGCTAGAGGCGCTACCCTGAACGTATTGCCTCTCATCTACCATCCACGTGTTGCCCTTCTGGGAATATATGGATTATTTATTAAGATTAAGAACATATTTTGCAAGTACACGTATTTTATTCAACACATAACAGAAATATGGCAAGCCAATATTGTCATAAAAGCTAGAATAATTGGAAAAACTGTCGTCATTTTAATTTAAAAAACATATTTAAGCACTGAAACATATGTTGTAAGTATTTATTTCAACAGGTATGGAAGGTGTGTGTGGCAAGCCACTATATATAAGTTAGAATAATTAAAACGATAAAGCAACTTTGTAAAGATACTAAAACAAATTTTCAAATATTTTTATTGTATTAAGCATCTCAGTGGATTTTTTTCTGCAACCGCGTCAAAAACAGAAAAGAAGTATACCTAAGAAATACAGACAGTATGCCCCCCCCCAACAAATTGAGCAGGCATATGAGATGTGTAATGAGGAAAATGTATCGGTTTATAAAGCGGCAAAGTTGCATTGCATTTCAGTACAGACTCGAGGCCGCTACAGTGCATATAACAGACCTGCCTACCATTCCGGATTGTCCGGAATCATTCCGGAAAGTCACCTCAAATTACGATGAGGGATGAAAATATTACGGACTGTGACCATGTTGGGTAATCACTGAAATTTAGGTTGCACTATATTCAACAGGTGACAGCATATGTATGCAGCATGTTGTGACATGGTTTTTCATTCGCTGAGTCTGGTCGTAATGTAACCAATAGGAAACAGCGTTATGACAAAATCGCATTTCCGCGATCAAACAAAACGAAGTCACGCGGCATGAAATGATGGCTGACAGCGAAAGGACGCCACCGCCAACCCAAAAGATGCGCAGCACTTACTTGGGCAGGCACAATGCCAATGGTGTAGCCCGCAGCGGAGGCCGAAGGCCGACGGGAGCGTCTCCTCGTTGAGGGGCTGTGCTTCTCGGCGGCGGCGGCAATACGGACTGCTGGCTATTGTGTAGCACGGGTATTTATAGGGTGTGTGTGTGTGGGTGTATTGTTAGGGTGTAATGCGGATGTGCGTACTTATTTTGTGTGTGCGAACTATTTACAGTGTAGCTCCGCACTACATTCCCCCTAATCATAAAATGAACAGGATATATTACGATGAATATGTATGCGGTATTGTATGCAGATAGCCGTGAATTATGTATGGATAATTACAACACAAAATATATACACTAAAAGTGACCGGTTAACCAAAACCAGAACGCCGACTAGCATATCAGTCTCAGGCAAAGGCTTCACTCAAGTCTCAATATTTGATATTTAGGTTATTTCCTTTTTACACTTAATTAAACCCAACCACCATTATTTTAACACTTTTATAATAAAGCAAAACGAACTTATTGAAAATGAAACTTCGCTCCCAATCATTATAAGAATCTATACACAAATTATATGTAGACCCCGGACACCGACAGGTGTCTCAGGCATCATGTACTACGTGAGTACGTCCCATATACTACGTGAGTACGCCCCGAGCACCGACGAGTGCCTCAGGCTTCGCATACTACGTGAGTATATGTACACGAAAATATGTATGTTCTAGAACCCGGACACCGACAAGCGTCCTAGGCAACTAGATTGTGTTTGTGCGTGTGTGTATGCGTGTCAGAATATCCTTCGGCTAGATGAACAGGAATTACTCAGTCATCATATTCCACGAATGTCTGCATGGGCAGCCTTCGGTGGAACAAGACTAACGGATCATCCTGACCCTTGAACTGTGTACATTCTCCAATTTGTCGTAACCGACAAAGCAGACAGCAACGCTGCTGCTACTTGCAACAGTCGTGGTCACCATCGCTGCCGTGCACCATTTCTCGTCATAAGGGAACTGTGTTTCGCAAGGCATGCTAATCAGCGCTCCGCAATTGTCATTGTTAGCGATTTTGTCCGTCAGTAGGGGAAGTTCCATCATTGAAAGTCTTGTTTGTAGGCACCAGAAGTTGTGTGGCGATACGGGTGAGGACACATGGACTTCGTGCGTCTCACTTGGCTTTACTGGTGTACCCTTGTACCTGACAACATCCGACTCTTTGTCATAGAGACTACATTCGACAGTCGTTCTCTCACACCTGTTGATGGCACCTCTCAACCGAGTAGTACCCATTTTTGCTGAGGCACTGACCCGCCAATGACGTCAGTCATCTTTGCGGCATTTCCGTCGAATCGACATGCCAACGCTTCATTTGGCAATGTGGCGGACGCCATGTGTAGCAATTGCACAGAGAAGTCGCCGTTGTCGATATATACCATGGACACATTACCCGTGCCTGTGTCAACCCTGGTGATACAAGTAATATGGTCACAACAACGTCTCCTCTCCTTTCTAGATTTGTCATCCTGACCACTACACCAACTCTCCTCCCTGACAAACGTTTGAGATGCATAGTAATCGTGCATTTCAACAGGCAAATGGGTCAACCTGTCGTCCCGCAGAAACTCGTCCGCGTTAGCAACTTGCGCATTGTCACTGTTGTTGTCACCGCTGTCATTGTCTTCAGTTTCTTCCGAGAATTCTGGTTTGTTTCTCAGCTCCCAGTTGTTACCTGTCTCACCGAGAGGCGCGTCATTGACCTGCTCCGACAATCGAGTCAATGCAGTCTCGTCACCCTCCAGTTGACACCAGAATTGGGCTGATGATACACACGCCTCCATCGTGCGACCAAATGAGTCCGCCCGAGACATACTCAAGTTGTCATTGTGCGGTCCGGTATCGGCTGTCTTGCTGTCCCCGTCGTCCGGCGACATCTCCGCAGTTGGCGTTATTCGTTCCAGGAAGTGGGACGCGATATCAGCTGTATCATCCACAGGCGGTGCTCCAGTGTGTCCCATGTTGTCTCGTCCTGGGTCAATGTGTGTGACAATGTTGGAGAAAGGGTTTGCATGTATTCTCTGTCAAGTCGCCTGGAGCGATGACTGCAGTTACAGACCGTATGCGTTCGATCTTTTCTCTGTCTGTTTTGGGCATGTATCTGTTTTCCTGACGTAACGTGAGACAATCTAGGTAGCTGTCTTTCTGTGGGACTAGTTCACGTTTCACGCCGACTGGAGTGTATGTGTGAACTAGTTCAGGATCATGTAGCTCACAATTCTTGTGTTTAATAGTGCCGGAACCGACTGGTTCCTGACATTTGTCAATTTCTAACGGACTTGTTGTTTCATGGCGACCGACAGCGTGAGGTGAAACATATGTGGGGCGTAACGTTTCGTCTTCGGACGCTACATGTCCCGCTGACATTGACAGCCTTCTATCTAGAACAGCATTTTGACTACTGATGCTAGTGCTAGATGGACGATTTCCTAGCGCAGAGGAGGGCCCATACATTCCACTTGTGGAACGGTCATCGCAGGATGATTTCTCGTCATAAGTGTAGACTAGAGATTGGTCGTTGTAGGTATACTCATACGATGTGTATGGACGCGTACACTCGTAGTCTTCCATTGTCAAATTTGTCATCTTCATCACACGATCCGATTTCTCCTTTTCCGTACGGCGTCTGAGAAGCTTTCGATTCATCTTGTTCATATCTTTTAGAGCTTTCCTAATCGACTTTGGATGTTTGTCACAAGCTGCTAAAGCTATTTCGTTCTCCCTAACACCCTTGAGGAACAGCTTTGCGGCATATTTAGTTACGTCTTTGTTTCCTGTCCCTCTATATCTCCTTTTGACGGCATGGTGAACACGATCAGCGAAGTCTTCCAAACATTCGCCGACTTCCTGCTTCATATCTTGGAGATTTCGACGCACAAGGCTTGGATCTTTTTTTGTTTCAAATTTGCTCTTCAGGCGTTTCATGAGCCTTCGATAACCGCTGCAAGTCTTGCGGGAACGGGTCCGGATGTAATCAAGTGCTTCGTCGCGCAAGCATTCCTTTAGCCTCTGTAGTTTTTGGTAACTACCCAGTGATAATATTTTGCAGCACGCTTAAACAGGTGTAGAAATGTGTCCCAGTCTGTGGATGTTCCTGAGAATGTAGGTAAATTGGGTCCATTGGTTTTGTCATGTGTGTGATGCCCATCGGTTGTGTCGTGTGTGTGATGCCCATCGGTTGTGTCGTGTGTGTGATGTCCATCGGTTTTTGGTGTGGTGTCGATTCCTCCCATTGGTTCGCGTTTCACACTGGAAGATTTGTGCTGCTAGTAGGTTGAAGTGGGGTATCCTTCCTGCGTGCTTCTTGTCCCAACAACCGCGAGGGACCGTAGCTGTATATGCCATCCTTTGGATGCGCATCAAGGAGAGGTTTGTCATAAAAAGGATGACCCATGATTTGGAATGGCTCTTATACTCCATGTTCTTACTCTCATACATTTCCCATCTCATTTCATCACCTATTTCCTGTGACCTGCGTCTGTTCATTGTGTGATCCCATTCTTCCATCTCCCTTTTCATTCTTTCTTCCAGTTCTCTTCTCTTTACTTCCCTCACCCTCATGAATTCATACTCGTCAATACCAAACCTGACCCTGTTTGATCTCTCTCTTTCATATTCTTTGATTTTGCAATCCCTCTCATCAAGTTGCGCATGATATTGTGCTTCCATCCTTTCCAGTTTATCTTTTAACATCTATACCTCAGAATCACATTCTAGCGAAACAGTCGCTTCCATTGGAGGCTCCTCTAGACTAATCCGTCCTGTTTCCAGTAAGTTTTCCCAAAAGGTGGTAGTACTATCCGTGACTGTCACTAAGTCAGAAATTTATATTTTGTCCTTGAGATTCAGAGAGCATGTTGACATCTAGATGCGTGCAAGTGTAAATGCCAAACTGTGTATACAAAGTAATGCCTACTATTTAACGACGTTAGTGGCACTGTTGATTCAAAAATTAGGTAATTCAAATCAAATTGAACAGTGCAGCTCAGATATTTTAGAAAATCAATATAATTGCACAATTACCAACACGTTTTAGTGAGAACAGTAAAGAGTACCAAGCGAAAGATACATTACAATTACGTCGGCGATAAGACCCAATTAGTAAGTTCAGGAAGTAAACCAAAAATATAGCTTGATTTATGATTAACAAGAATGTCATAAACACGATAAACTCTTGACAAAACTTAAGAAAGAATTCAAGTATAAAGCTATCCGTGGTTCATGTAAACACAACGGCGTGATCAAAGGGTTAAACCCAGTTTGAGTCGGCTAGCAGTCACGTAGCAATCGACGGCGACGCGCGACGCTGGTTGCTGCCAGCGACCACGCCCGTAAACTGGTTGTCCCGACGTCAAATTGTAATTGTAGAACTTTCAAATAATTTTCAATTAAGCGGTTGAATATTGCTATATGATAATTAGCAGACCTTATACCACGTATAATTACTTCATATTGTGCGTAGACAGAACCAGCAGATTCCTATCATACGCACAGGAAAATTGGCGCGTAAATGTTTAAACAATTAACGCTTGAAAACCGACAAATTTCTCCTGGTTAATTGCGCGTATAATTACTCCATATTATGCATAGACAGAACCGGCAGATTCCTATCATACGCACTAGAAAATTGGCTCGTAAATTGTTAAACAATTAACGCTTGAAAACCGACAGGTTTCTCCTGGTTAATTGCGCGTAGAATATAAATTGTTTAACATGGAACTATAACGCAGATTCGCTAGCAGAAATATACCCTGCTTGCAGCGCCAATATTGTGCGCAGCACTTACTTGGGCAGGCACAATGGTGTAGGCCGCAGCGGAGGCCGAAGGCCGACGGGAGCGTCTCCTCGTTGAGGGGCTGTGCTTCTCGGCGGCGGCGGCGGCGGCGGCGGCAATACGGACTGCTGGCTATTGTGTAGCACGGGTATTTATAGGGTGTGTGTGTGTGGGTGTATTGTTAGGGTGTAATGCGGATGTGCGTACTTATTTTGTGTGTGCGAACTATTTACAGTGTAGCTCCGCACTACATAACCAATAGGAAACAGCGTTATGACAAAATCGCATTTCCGCGATCAAACACGCGGCATGAAATGATGGCTGACAGCGAAAGGACGCCACCGCCAACCCAAAAGAAATGTGTAATGCAAAAATGTAGTGAGTGTTGTACTTGTAGTGTTAGGCCAACTGACTGTACTAAGACTAAGTTAATGTATTTATTAAGGAGTTTAGTGTATAATTTACAGCCTATCATACAGTTACTACAGTCTAGGCGATGTCGATGACAGTTTAATGTCCACCGCTACCCCCCCCCCCCCCCCCCCCCGTCTATCATTTATCATACTAGAGTTGAGTAGGCTAGAGTGTACGTGATGTTGATGACAGCGTAACTAATGGGTTTGACCTGTCGCTAACCCCCCCCCCCCCCCCCCCCCCCCCCCCCCGGTGACAATATCTTACATGGTGGTTCTGCATTACTGACAGGAAGCGTATATTCCTGAAAATCAGTGTAAATGGGAAGATGGATTACTGACAGGAAGTTTTTGGGGTAGGCAGGTCTGATATAAACATACATCTGGGCCCGACCCAGTTAAGAGCAAGACCGAAGAAGCAGCTTTTGTGGGTCATGTGAAAGACGTTGCTACATGTGGCTATGGATACACACGTTGTGAACTAAGGAATCTAGCTGAGGAAACAGTGTTCTTCTTGAACAGGAAAGACGCCAATGTCCCACTAAGTGAAACGCGGGTCAATGGTTTCATGAAGAAATGGCCGGACCTGAAATTATCGAAGCCAAAAAATGTCGCTATTGTCAGAGCATGCAGTGCAACTAGAGAGATCGTCGATAACTATTACAAGCAGCTCCTACTAATTCTTCAAAAATATGACCACAACGCATTTATAATGTAGATGAGACGGGTATCTCCACAGAACATGTCCCGCCTAAAGTAGTAGCCGAACGAGGCCACACTCCTTTGGTTGTGGTTTCTCAAAGATCTGCCACCACAACCATCATCAGCTGCATTAATGCCACAGGCCAGTATCTCCCACCTTATCTTATATTCATGGGGAAGAAAATGTCTGAAGACCTCCTGGCTGGAGCACTCCCCGGTACTAAAGGCGTAATGTCCGACAGCGGGTGGTCAAATAGACGAATATTTCAGGTATACCTCTGTGAACATTTCCTGAAGCATGTTCCAACAAACAAAGACGAGCCTCTGTTATTGCTAAATGTGCCATTGATCGAATGGGCTGTGTACTTGGAAAGCCAGTCAGCAGACCATTGTGGCATGCATTGACTACCAATGGCATTTCAAGAGTGCAGCCGACAAGACGAGGCCAAATAGGCGGGACGCATTTGTGCAGATCGATTACAGTGATAGTGTCTGCCTTCAGACGCAACCTCTGTGCCAGGAGTATGACTGCCCCCCATATGGATGTGTTACACTGCACAGCTTCAACTGTGCACCGTGATTACGCAACGTCCTGTGTTGCAAGTTCACCAGCGGCAGCAATAGCAACAATTTCAACAGCAACAACAACGACAACAGCAGCAGTGACAGTAGCGATGACGGCAGCTGCAGCAGCGACAACAATGGCAATAGCAGCGGCGACAGCACCAATGGCAGCAGCAGCAGCAGCAACAACAGCAACCGAGAACGACGACGATGTGTTTCGCGTTGCCAGGACAGGCGCACATCGAACTGGCGTTAATCTGGACAATCTGATCCATGTTGAGCGAGTGAACACAACCTCACGCCGGACAAGGGACCTCCAATTCGCCCTTGGTAATCCATGTTCTGTGCGGAATAAGACATCTGACATTAGTGACTATGTTGTGACTAATGACATTGACGTCGTTCTGATGACAGAGACTTGGCTAACATCTGGTGATGCGGTTAAACGTGCGGAACTGGCTATAATTTGAAGGACAATCCAAGACCGTCCGACAGAACTGGTGGCGGGGTTTGTATTCTTCTCAAGACTGGGATTAAGTGCAAGGTGGTGTCATCTGGCGAACTCAATTAATTTGAGTATGGTAATTATGAGCTGTTATACCGACCACCATACTCGGAAAAACATCGTGTTACAACTGCTACATTCTTTGAAGAATTTCAGACATATTTGTCGCATGCAGTTCAAACCCCTCACTCACTCCTGATAGCTGGTGAGTTTAATATTCATATGGATATTGACACAGAAGCTGATGCAATTAGAATGTGTGATGTACTTAGTATGTATGACTTAACGCAACATGTTACAGTTCCTACGCATGTATCTGGTCACACTCTAGACTTAATTATTACTAGGTATAATCGTGAACTTCTGTTTAGTTATCCCGTGGCTGACTATATGGTGTCAGATCATATGTTTGTGTGTTATAGAGTAAACATGCCCAGACCTCCCTTAGAGACACGTATGATACTGTACAGGAAACTGAAACAAATCGATAATAGTGCTTTTAGTAATGACCTGAAGGATATCACTAATGCACTATTAAATATCAAGGATATCAATCAGCTAGTTGGTGACTACAATTGGGAACTGAGACAGTTGTTGGATAGGCACGCACCCATCAAATCCAAAACTATTGTTGTGAGGCCATTGGTACCATGGTTCGACGATTAACTCAAATCACTAAAGTCGCAGAAAAGGAAAGCTGAATTATCTCCAATCAAGGTCGCAGCGTATTTCTATCAATGGTACGGTGTCTGAACAGTTTAAACTTGATCAGGGAGTACCGCAAGGCTCATGAGTAGTAATAGAGGTGGTGTAGCGTAGGCAACTTGATTATGATAAGAGGAAGAGGAAAGTACCCGGATGTAGGTCAAGGTCAAATACCAAGGTCAAGTACCCGGATGTAGGTCACGTGGTGCCGGTGGCGTCACCTATCGGATAGGTCATGAACTAAAACAGCGTCACCTGGCGGATTTTTTGTGAACTAAAACAACTCCCCTGGAACGAAAATTGTCTGACCCGTTGCGCCACCTAGCGGATTTTTGACAAACTAATTGTAGGAGTACTGTCCAAATTCGTGCGTCTTGGTTTAACTGCTAGCGCCCCTGGCGGATTTTTCGGAACTAAAACTTGTTGGCCGGTAGCGCCACCTGTCGGATTTTTTATGAACTTACTGTACAAGTGATGCCACCTGACGGACAAATATGGCTATGCTTTATCCGGTTTGGACCTGTGTTAAAGTTGTAAATGCATAGACTAGGCACGTCCTACCCCTAATCAAAGGGTCGACAACACACACACACACACACACACACACACACACACACACACACACACACACATACACACACACACACATACACACACACACTCACTCACTCACCCTTCGTGTATGTTCACTCACTCACTCACTCACTCACTCACTCACTCACTCACTCACTCACTCACTCACTCACTCACTCACTCACTCACTCACTCACTGAGTCACTCACTCACTCACCCTTCGTGTCTTTTCACTCACTCACTCACTCACTCACTCACTCACTCACACACACACACACACATAACACGTCTATTTTCGTGAAAAAGGAGGGATTTGACGCGATAACACGTCGAACCGTACTCTCGTGTGATGTGTCATCCGAAATCTCGTGAAACTTCTGACGCTTCGTCGGAGGTGATGGCGTCAGGTTGATAGTTGGGTTGGTTGACGGAGCTGATGACAGAGACGAAATTGTTTTGATCATCAAACTGGTCATCGGACTGGTCGTTGAAATGATCGGTGACTATTGGTCCGGGTTGATTGTCTGGGTCGAGAGGTCGAGTGGTCCCATAGCCGGAGAAGGCTGCGCCTTCGGTAGCAAAATCCCTTGTCGGACGTTATCACTAGACATGATGTTCATCTTCCAAAATGTTAAACAGAACATAAAGTTCACGTGGACGTACCGAAAGATCACAGATTGTAGAGTAGAAAATTCAAAAGCACAGACTGCAGAGTTTTAACGATGTCACTGCATCATGACGACACATAAAGGGATTACATTACATACGCGCTATGGTGAAAAATCCCTATACTTTACAGGGTGAAAATGTCCTATGCTTTAACATGGAGTGAAAAATCGAAAAGTGGTCGCATACCTTTACGATAAAATGACCTATGTTTTAACATGGGGAAAATTCCCTATGCTTTAACATGGGGAAAATCCCTATCTCTTAACATGGGGGAAAATCCCTATCTCTTAACATGGGGAAAATCCCTATGCTTTAACATGGGGAAAATTCCCTCTCTCTTAACATGGGGTTCGCTCACTTGTCCACTAGGGGATGGTGTTTGTGGTTCGTGAAGTATCCGTCACGGGGCTCTATTGCACGCAAGCGTGCAAGAGACACGAATTTGGGTTTTAGTTCCGAAAAAATCCGCCAGGGGCGCTACAGTTAAACCGAGACGCACGAATTTGGGCAGTACTCCTATAATTAGTTTGACAAAAATCCGCTAGGTGGCGCAACGGGTCAGACAATTTTCGTTCCGAAAAATCCCACCGATAGGTGGCGCTATTCTAGTTCATGACCTATCCGCTAGGTGAATTTAGTTCAAAAAAATACGTCAGGTGATGTTGTTTAGTTCATGACATATTCGATAGGTGGCGCCACCGGCACGTGACCTACATCCGGGTACTTGACATTTGACCTTAACCTACATCCGGGACCTTGACCTACATCCGGGTCCTTGACCTTGACCTACATCCGGGTACTTTCCTCTTCCTCTTATCATAATCAAGTTGCCTACGCTACACCACCTCTATTACTACTCTCATGCCTAGGCCCTGTTGAATTCACAGAGTACTCTAGCCCTGTTTTCTCTGTCATTGATCAGCATGAGAAGCTGGGGCATGCCTACGCCGATGATCATCAGGTTTACTGTGGTTTCCATCCTGATTCTATGGACAGTAACCGTGAGTCCATGGAACGATGCATTAGAGATATCAGTAGCTGGATGCAAGGCATGAAACTCAAAATGAATAACTCCAAGACTGGGCACATTTTAATTGGCACTCCGCAACAACTAGCAAAATGCACCAACACGGCCATTACCATCGGGTGCTAGGTGGTGCATGCACTGAATTGTGTGCGAAATTTGGGCGCTTATTTTGATAAACACATGTCTGTGGAAGAACATGTCAAGTTCAAATGTCGGGCAGCTTATGCACAACTTTATAGCATCGGAAAAATCAGAAAATATCTTGATCAACAGAGTACAGAGAAACTTATACATGCTCTGGTCCACAGCCATATTGACTACTGCAATGCCCTTTTGATCGGCTTACCAAAGTACCTTATACGGAAATTACAAATGGTTCAAAACACCGCAGCCAGAGTGTTGTGCAGAATCGGCAAGTATAACCATATCACTCCAGTACTAAGGTCACTTCACTGGTTGCCGGTGGAATTTCGCATTAAATATAAGATTTGCTTACCGACATTTAATTCATTACATGGCCGTGGACCAGAATATATGTTGGAAATGTTGACTCATAGAAGCATCCATTACGGTCTAAGATCGCAGGATGATCTTAAACTTGATGTACCTAGGACAAAATGAAAAACTCTGGGAGATCGTGCTTTTAAAGTTGCTGCACCGGAACTGTGGAACTCCCTTCCCAAAGATATTCGCAGCTGCAACAATGTCAGTGTTTTAAGAGCAAACTGAAGACTCGCTATTTTAGAACAATTAACTTATTAGTTTTACTACTTTAAATAGTTTTACACTTTTACAAGTTAATTTTCATTTGCCCTGTGTTTGCTAAAATACCCTATCAATTGTAAACATGAACTTATATATTAAATGCTTTTCTGTGTATCACAAAAAAAAATTATATCCGACATTTTCTTCATTAAACTACTTATACCTGGAAATTACATTAGCAGCTGATATATTTAATTTGTAAATCGTTAAGGTATTTAATAACACTGCTTTTTAATTAATTACATATATTAACATCACGTGTAATGTAAATAAATTGCAGGCAGTGCTTCAGGTATGCACAGCAAAATAATTGCGGGCATTGCAGTGTGTATAATAAATATTTTCTTTTGCATAATGAAATGTCGTCTTTGTAATTCAATCGCTACAATTTGCAGAAATATTAATTACAAATTAGCTTCATCAGTTTATAATGTACGCATATATTTACATTAATCATCCCATGAAAGTTATCGACGCACAACGCCGACCTTATGAAGTTTACGAATTAAACTCATTTATTTCCATCTACGGGTTGCCATATCCATAAGGAAAAAACCGAGTGCTTCCGTTTGGCGCGTGAAGTGATTATCGTCTTACGAATATTGTAAATATTTCACTAAAAGCAACTCATTTGACACTTTGTTTGCATGTCATTGATGAAATAAGTGGTTTCCATTGATAATATTGATACGTTGCTGAACGATTTCAAGAATTGTTGGCATAAACTGCATATTATGGTTCCTTAAACCTGCAATATCATTTCGATTGTTATCCTCCTGGCTTTTCTGACTAATTTCCCGAAAAAGCAAAGCTATCAAGTATCCCCTATAATATCCTAGTTCGTTGGTGCACTTGTGCTACTTCGTTTTGTTGAAATTAATAAACAAACTGCGAACTATTTAGAATTTGGTTTCGAGTCGAACGAGTCGAAACTAGCAACACTTACTTGAACATGGACATGCACCTGGAAGTGGAAACTTCATATAATAGTATCGTGTTCGCGAATTTGGGCGAGACTGACCTCTGACCCTCAAGATTGATGCCTCGATCAAGCCGTTTTTGTTGATAGTAGTGTTCGCAAGTGTTTATACACGTTCTTATTTTATGGCATTTACGCCGGCGATGGGACATCCCCGGACATATGCCACCGACGCAGCGAAAAAGGGCCAAATTACGCAGACAATGACAATATTCGCGCCAGACGGTTTATTTGGGAAAAACTAGTATGGATTTGTGGAACGACACAAGACAACTGACAAGTCACAAAAGAAACAGCTGGAGTAAGACTGGTCTAAGAACAGACGCTGCGTTCGCAAAACTTCTTCTAGACAGGTTAGTAATTTCAGAGTAGTGAGCCTCAGCCACGCATATATATTCGTATGAATATAATATTATGTTGCTTATTATGTTCAGAAAACCACCACCCCTCAATACTGTGAAAATGTCCATCACAATAACAACATGTATCGATAGCTTGCGACTGATTTATCAATTTTATGTGAGAGAGCAGAGAATTACCGTTACTATACAAAGAATTGCATCCCATGTTTTGTTAAGATACACATCCTTTTGCACATGTAAATTATAGAAGTTCTGTTTTTAGTTTGGTCTTTCAAGAAAAAAAGCACATCTAAAACACTACAATTTATCAATAACATGCATTTTGTAATTTATACTTCTACATTCATACATTTTGTAGAAAAATGTTTTAAATTTATTTTCCGTTTCATTTAATTAATTAACTTCATCTTACTTTGCGACAGTTGCGTGATTCAATTCAAAAACAGTCAGGGTTGACAGCTAAGTTTCTGAAGGACAGTTTACAAATTGTTTGCACGTTGATGACACTGAAGCCACAGAGGCTTCGCTTCATGGAACATACTTTCCCAGTCAGAAACCTCTAGTTAATAACCACAGTTGCAAGTAGTTGAAAGGCCATTATTATCATTTTTGTGTGTTAAATCAAGCCAGGAAATCCATAATAAAATGCCTTTGTTGCTCTCATAAGAGACATGACTAACTGCTGGAATCTTCTTCTAAAGACTTACAGTGGTAATCCACCCTCTGAGAAAACAGTAGAACTTTGTGGACACTGCCAGGGGTTCAACCACTACCAGCCAAATGTCCTCCTCATTAATTAGCAGTGTTAGGTGAAGGACACATTGAGATCACAACTAAGGCATTGGGTATTTTGCATGGTTTACTATTGAATTCCTCAAGCTTTGTTTTGTTGAACTATCAGTGAAAAATGGCAAAACTATTTATTTATATATTTTTCGAATAAAATTACTTTGTGACTTTATTTCCTGTAACCTTCTTTCCAGCCCATCTATGTTCTACCTGTACTTAGTTAATAAGTTGACACTTGTAAATTGTCCATTTGTTTGTTATGTACTACACTTTTACTATATATATACAATAATAACTTTGCCACTCTCATATCATTGTAATTTTTTTCACAACTGGGCAAATGAACTTTTCACACTTGAGTGCAGAGCAAATGACCATTGGACAAGACCGTGCGACATATTTTTTACCTGTTAATGAAATAAAAAAGTTTACAAGTTACATACCACACACACACATATAATATTATATACTATTATATATATATATTAACAGGTATTAGTGCTGTAAAACCATGTTCATTTTCACAAATAATCTGACTCATTCAATAATCCAATTCATGACTTTGTTCGACAGCTTCAACACAAAGGTGTGAACTACCTCAACACCACTGCAGCTGTCACATATGACAAGATCTGTGGTGGCTCTATCGAGCATCAGTGGTCATAGCAAAGGCAGCTCAGGTGTCCAGTTACTTCCTGAGGCTGGATGCAGCTCGGGACAGTTAGAATAAACGTAAGTATTAAGTGATGCTGCTAAGCAAACGTGATATATATATATATAAATCATAGCATAATAATTGGAAGATATGCAAACATATGTGATTGGTTTTAACAATTATGTTTTATTCTGACCAATGTTATGTGGGTACATCATCTTTGGTTGATAGGGCTTTTGTGAAACTTTCAGTTACATTGTACATTTCATTTGCAGTTCACTTTTGGAACTTAATGTTCTATTTATTTAATTTGGAATATTTATGTTACAAACAAAAATTTGTATATTATACAGTGCAAGTAAATATACGTGAAACAATATAGCCAAGCCTCAGTGATGATTGTACTTTCATAGTAATCATGCTTATGCAGTGGCGAAAATGTTTCAATAGCAACTCCCCCCCCCCCCCCCCCGTCTTCCGATATCACCACTCCAGCCGAGCGGCTGAAGTTATAGTTATGGCGGCTTGGTAGCGACAAAATTTAGACTACACCATTTGGTTCGTCTGCCAGTGGAGGTTTTTGTGCCCCCAGGCTCGATTTCTGGATCCACCCCTGTATGTGATAGTTTTGTTTGTCTGCATGAGGATTTTGCAGTAATGGGTGTCCTCGTTAAATTGCATATTGTTGTTAGAAATGCATGTGAATTAAAGTAAAGACAATGTAAATTAAAAACATTTTATTGAAACTATTTGATAAGATCATGACTACAAAATTATGAAAAGCACAATACAACTACAGGTACAATCATTGTACTTGATGTGTATAATGTAATAATTTTTAGAACACATACACATAAAATGCAAAGCAACACTAGAAAAAAAAATAAGGAAGAGGTTGAAAAAATGTCGGGTACATATAACAAAACAAACAGTTACTTTTATCACAATTCTTTGTTAAAAAAACAACAACACTAGTACATGTGATATCAAATGCTAGTTGTATGTTTACAACTCACAAAATTTGTGACTAAACAATTATGTGTATTGACCAAATTTTAATATTTAATGCCCATAAAAAATGTAAACCAATGAGAAAAAATTACTTAGGAAGATGGTTAGTTGAACAAATTTAATATGTACATATCAAATTAAAATAACTATATTATGATTTTTTGTTAAAAAAACATCAATAGGATATAAACTTCAAAACTGTTGTAGTTTGTGCAATGCTTGGTTTGTTTACAACTCGCAAAAAATAGTGACTAGACTAGACAGGGTCATCGCCATGTGACTGAGAATTACATGTACAATCGCTACATGCTACATTTCTCCAGTTTACTCAGCTGTATGAAGAGTACCGGCTACAGACGGTGGATATTTTTGTATGAATAATCTTTGCATATTAATTTCAGTGTGGCTGAATTTTTCCCACATAAGTCAAGATGGTGTTTTCGATTTAACAGGTCTACCAGGGAGTAAAGTTTAAAGCGCTTTGAGTAATCCTGAGGACTGGATACTACACCATATCAGAACTAAACTTACTCAAGTGTTGTTTAATTATCATGCGAAATGAAAATTAATGTAAATTATTTGTGAAAATATAAAACAGTGATAAAAATAATAATTGAGAAAAATGATACATGGCATGAAAACATAACAGTCCTCGTGATACATAGAGAATTTAAACAAGTAAAATGCTGCTGTCAGTGTATCAACAGATTGTTGTTGAAAAATGTGAAAAGGCTTTCAATACTATTACTTCATCACAAACTTGTGCCTGGTGTATGTTGCAAGAACTCAGCTGGCTGCCACTGACAAGAAACAATGAAACCCTACCACTGTAACAATTCTGGATAATTAATGTATTTTTCATGGACACTGCTAAAAGTTATAGTTGAATTGAATACAAATACCTTGTATTATTGACTTTTGATAAATGTGTCATCACATATAAAAATATCATACATGTCAGAGCCATCCTAATTGTCACTTTGTCACCGGTATAGGCAGATGCAGACGTACAGCAAAAAGTCAGGAAGCTGGTATGCAGTACCATCAAAGACAGTGAGACATACAGTGATGTCATCGATATCTAAACCGATGCAGTTCACCGAAGAATGTTCGACACTGAACCTGTCTGACAGCCTCGAAAGTTGTTGCCATATCTGCAGACCCTGGCACTCACCGTTCCATCACCAACTGCAGAGCTAGCCAAGCGTCACCACATTCTTATGTCGAGCAACCTGCAGTCAACATTGGTTTCCAGTCAGTCAAGCTAACTGACTGACCTGGAAGCCAGTGTACACCCCATCAGCACTGGAGATTCTGTCACGGATTCAACACGACACAATTGGGATCACTCAGTGAACATTCATATGACAAACTGTTATTACGCAGCATGTTGCATGGCTGTAGAATCTTGTCCGAGATCCTGGACAAATACAACTGCCCAGTATGCCATATTAACTTGGAGCTAGTGGTACTAAGCACACTAGTTCAATCTCCTGTAAAAAAAAGCGTATATTCAGTAAACAAAAACAAATTATGATGTGTTCATTGTCATAATCGGTATATAATAATGTTTCATGTATGACCTGCAGCATTTCACAAGAAAAAAGGCAGCAAGAAATGTTCTACTACAGCTGCATCTATACATGTTGATATCTTAGGAACAGTCAGTGTTTACCAGTGTTGTTCCGGGGAAGGGTGGCTTGATACAGCATGCAGACATTAGTGGAATATGCAATTTTTCAAAACGGTGAACAATTTTAACAATTTTTCTTTACTAGGTGTTCATTGTCATTACATGAATTTAAAAGTGTTCAATTTCGTTACAGTGACGCCTGATCTTAGTCAATATTATAGACTGATTTGAATTCTGCTAATCACTAAAGCATCAGTAAAGCACATTTATATTTTTTGTTTTGTTTTCAGTATACAAATTCATGTCAGTGTCTGCCATGTGTAACTACTATACATATTCATGTTTGACATTTTAAGCCTGAGGTTGAATGGTCAAGGTGAATGTTGGAAATGACAGAATGAGGTGTTATTGTGATGCTAACAATATATTTTCCTCGTCAAGTATTCAAAGGTTCATAATACGTGTGTCTACCTTCTTTAAGAATGACTAATTTATTTTATAAACTTATTTCAGAGTCATCGCCATATGCTAAATACTGTTTAAAGGTGTATCAATATGTCTGTGTTGATACACTTGTGGGTATAATATACAAGTGCAGAAGTCAATCTAGTTTTCTATACCCAATATGTTATTATTAAAATGTGTATGAAAACAAATGTGGTATATTTAAATGTGCACATTAAAACTTGTTGATAACTTATACGTGGTTGATTGTTATAAATTTGAAATTACCTGGATTGATCAAATGTGGGCCTGCCGCAGACTATGTATCATCCCTGTGTCTGCCTGGCCCGGGTGACCGCCTCTAGCCCCTCCTCTCATTCTCATTCATGGGTTGCAGTGTGGTCTCTAGCAATATCATAATTCAAGTTACATATATCATTATGTACTCATATATTGCTGTGGTGAGAATATATACACATATTGGTAAATACATAAGAATAGCCGGCATATGTCAGTTGAAAGGTATCACAGGATACCAATTAATGCATTACATACACTATAGCCAAGCATCAAGGACCACAATGGAGACAAGTGCGTCCATTTTCTTGTGTAATCCTTATATATGGTGTACTCTAGATGTATTGATATTTCATGTATTTACACGTTTACATTTTTATATTGAATAAAATCATCACCACCATGCTTGTCATATAAAAATCTAAATTATTTTGCCTAAAATACAATGCAAATCAACAATATTCTGCAGTAATAGTATCAAAAATATGAGTCACAAAAAATGTTTTAATAATTACGATCACCAACATAATACTCCCGTGTTTGACGATCTGTTGCACGAAATTACAGACGCCCTGGCTATTTCTCGAGCTGCTCGATAAATAACGCCGAATCTGATCGTTATTTCTCAAGCAGCTCGAGAAATAACGCAAACTCGGTCCGTTATTTGTCGAGCAGCTCGAGAAATAACGCGAGGCCTGGCTGTTATTTGTCGAGCAGCTCGACAAATAACGTCGATTTTAATCGTTATTTATCGAGCAGATCTGGGTGTGCATGCATGTGCACTTAAATATATTGTCAAGGCATCTCCGTGGACAGAGTAATTTTCTGAAGTAAATCCGACGCTGTCGAATCGTTTCGTGCCTGTATTTGTCCGTTCTGATGGGAAATGAAGACTTTTCTTATTCGTCGAGCTGCTCGAGAAATAACGCCGACATCGTTCGTTATTTATCGAGCAGATCTGGACATGCATGCATGTGCACTTAGAAATATTTTCAAGGCATCTACGTGGACGTACTAATTGTCTGAAGTAAATCCAACGCTGTTGACTCGTTTTGTGCGTGTATTAGTCCGTTCTGGTGAGAAATGAAGATGTTTCTTTTTCCAGTGTCCGTGAAAACTACTAGAGATGTGGATGTCAAGACTGTTCAAGGTTATTTGAAAAAGAAATTCAAGACTATTCTGAACGACAGATGATATCTTTAATTACAGTAAATTCCAATTCCTATACTTTTCATCGCTTGTTATCACATCAAGCCTACACTTATACACCTTTCATCGCTTGGCATCTTGTCAAGCCTACACCTGTACACCTTTCATCGATTGACATCACCTCAAGCCTACACCTGTACACATCATTTATTTCGCAGGCGCCTTGTGTATTCATTGCAGTACAAATTACGTGGCTTTTTTGTAACGCTTGCACAGCTGCAGTGCCACCAGGCCATACAGTTCTCGCAGTTAATCCAATTCTGTACACTTTTCGTTGGATGACAGGTCGGACTTGCACAAGTCACCTTAATTTCCACTTTCAACCACGAACCGGCTCCAAACGTATATGTACATATATAGTTTCTGTATTTTGTGGCTTAATTTGGCTTGACCCATAATGGCAGTAAGTATGTCTTCTGTTAACGCTTCCGCACCCTGCAAGGAATTCAAGCCCAATATCACATGTAATTTTGACATGAACAGATATATTATTTTTGTCCAGTGTGATATGTACTGTAATGGTGAGTTATTGCTTTTTGTACTGATGACAATGAAAATAATTACAAAAATAATAACGTATAAACAAATGCATTATATGTTATCACTTTGATTGTGGAGGTTTATAAATTTGTAAACAAATGGTACAGCCTTGTTGTTTGTTATGGTAAGTGACAACGTACAATTCATTCTGTTAAGTGTACAGTACACTTAAAAGCAAGGTTAAACCTGTATGATAATATTATTAATTAAATTATTTGTCATTTCGACATATGTACAACTATATATGATTGGAGATAAGTTAGCAGTGTTTTTTTATACAATCGATCTGCACGACATATATGTTAATACGTGTACACAGCCAAACAGTATGCCTTGACGTCCTCTACGTAAATTGCAGTTTACTTCAGCCGGGATTACAAACGTCAATAAAACGTGAGTGGAAATAATGTATACATCTATATGATGGTAATTTTTTGATCAAAGGAACACGGCAAATGATGCAGTTCAGGTTGAACTTTCTCATGAAAATAAATATTTTGATTAGTCATTAAACTTATAATTATGCACACAAACATAACATTGGATGTAAAAATGCCGAAATATTTACAAGTACTTTCTCAGTTGACTTTCTCATTGTAAACTGAAATATGTTTCAGCCTAGTTGTCTATTTTATAATGTTTGTGATTTGTACAGTTTTAATCTATATGAGCATGCGTGGGTAATTCGGTATGTTGCTTATATTTTGACTATGATGTAATTCATTTTGTAATATATTTCATTTTTGTATCAGAAATGGTAACAACTGATAACATGGCACTCAAAGTATGAACTATGTTATTTCTCGAGCAGCTCGACGTATAAGAAGTCTTTATTTTCCCATCACAACGGAAAAATACAGGCACGAAACGATTAGACTGCATCGGATTTACTTCAAACAATTACTATGTCCACGTAGATGACTTGAAAATAGTTCTAAGTGCACATGCATGCACGTCCAGATCTGCTCGATAAACAACGAACGAAGTCGGCGTTATTTCTTGAGCAGCTCGACGAATAAGAAGTCTTCATTTCCCATCAGAACGGACAAATACAGGCACGAAACGATTCAACAGCGTCGGATTTACTTCAGAAAATTACTCTGTCCACGGAGATGCCTTGAAAATATATTTAAGTGCACATGCATGCACGTCCAGATCTGCTCGATAAATAACGATTAAAATCGACGTTATTTGTCGAGGTGCTGGACAAATAACAGCCAGGCCTCGCGTTATTTCTCGAGCTGCTCGACAAATAACGGACTGAGTTCGCGTTATTTCTCGAGCTGCTCGAGAAATAACGATCAGATTCGGCGTTATTTATCGAGCAGCTCGAGAAATAGCCTGAGCCAATTACAGATGCTCCCTGACTAAGTTACTCGCACGAACAGCAGGGGCCTGCTGCCAAAGCAATGTTACTTGTCATTTCGCACCCTCACGTCATCTACTCTCAACATGTATTGTCGGAATAACAGCTTATTAACAACATCCTGCGTAACCAAATACAATACATATGAAATATTATGCTCGTTGTCACTCTCTGACTGAATCTCTGGCAGATATGGTGACTGTCTTAGTCTTAGACTTAGACTTTTGAGTTAGAACTTAAAGTCGGCCTCGACAGGCTCGAGTCGAGTGTAGACGTTCGCAAGTTGCAATTCTCGTTGAATTAATACACGACTACGCGTTCTTGTTGCTAACTGCGATAGTGTAATACGTACCTTCGTACAACCACTTTAGAATTATAATCTTCATCTTGATACGTTAAAGCACGTGTGTGTTGTTATTGTTTTGGGATGCCGATCTCGCGTAAACCACATGACCGAAGTGGCGCAGTAGGCAGACAGCGCAATTGACTTTCGCCAGCGATACCCGCTGTAACGACAAATCTTTTTTTTGACGATTAAAAAACAAGTACGCATTTTTGTTTATTAAACCGACTGTGCGCACTAGTTAAACTATTCACACATTACACATCTGGACATAAAAGAACCGGATTGGCGATGGGCAAAAGAAGTGATTGAGCACCTTTAAGGCAGAAACCGAGTGGTCCAGTATACATTTCAAATTCGTTGCTCTAAACATTATAGTAAATATCAGTTCTTACGCAATCTAGATGACATGGACTGGACAGATGTATTAAGTTGTAACAACGTTGATATTGCATGGGGCAAATTTAAATTCTTACCGGTGTTTGATAAACTGGCCCCATATAAAGAGGTTCGAGTTAAACGAAGAACACAACTTTGGATGTCTAGCGAAATACTTAACTTAATCAGTCAAACTTCAAAGGCAAAGGGATACTTATCTACGTTAATTTTGAAAGTCAACAAATCAATCGGACTACAAACTGTTTGTTTATCACAGAAATCAGGTCAAATTATTTATTTTTTTAACTATATTTCAGTATTACTTGCATGCAGTAAATCAAAATCGACCAAAAAAGCTGTGACAAATTCTTAAAGAGGCTGGCTCATCGTCAAAATGTAAAAACCAAACCTAAACGAATTAGTTGGAATTAGAAGTATGTTTGATATAAGGAAGATAGCGGGATATTTTAATGATTATTTTACTTCTATTGCTTCATCGATCGTTGAGAAGCTATCATCAAGTTCTAGTCTAGTTCAAGTGCAGAATGCAGTGTACACAGAATAAGATTATCAGATTTATGTTAAATGCTATACCACGTTTCCATGTTGGTGGTAATGAATTTAAGACCGTTGGAATACACCATGTTGACTATATAGTATATAGAGATGAACAGTGAAAGTTGGGCCACATGTTCAATATTATCAATGGTAATGCACCAGCATATTTAAGAGCAGATGTTGAAATGGTTCATTATAGATATCCCACAAGAACCAATGAATTGGTATGTGTTATTCCAAGAGTAAAGGGGTCTGGACAAACTTCTTTCCTAAAATACAGGCATATGCCACTGGAACAACTTGCCAATCGAAACAAAACAATGTCGATATCTAAAATTAGATTTAGAAAAAGGTGACGACCCTTTTATATAGTAGATTGGTGATTCATGAACACAAGCTTTGCGTTGCGTCTTAATAGTATTAATGCATATTTATTTACTATATTTTAAAATGTTGCTATTTTTTACATATATAATTTTTTAGTCGTACTATTTATCTATTTATTTTTTATTGTTTTTATTATAATTACTTATTAACTATTTTTGGAGGACCACATTGGTAATACGTATACTGTGTGTGCTTTTATGTGCTATTCTCGGTATTATATATATGTAATTTTTCTTCTAATTATGTAATGCATGTATATAATTTTACTGAATAAACTCACCTCACAATCGATGAAGATGTAGCTGATCATTCGAGCTTTCTAATGAAGAAAAGAAGAATGGTTTTATTTGGGCATCAATCCAAAGTGAATGCCGGGATTTGAGACGTACTCACGCTAACTTGGTACCGGGGACTCGTCCCTCGAAGAAACTGATCGACATCAGGGACGTAAAGCGCTACCTCAATGTCGCAACTGTTTCCAGGGACGGTTTATTGGTAGTCAAGCGAGATTCACCACTTTCTACTACCCTCGAATGCATCATCACGCCCCACCAAGTTCTGCATGGCTTGTTGACGGCGTTGCATATCCAGCTGCCGGCGTTGCATATCTAGCTGCCACACCAACTCAAGCTTGCCATGCGTCGCTTCTTCGATGCACTCGACATGGACAAGGCCATTGACGAAGTGAGTTCGAGATGTCACCAATGCGTTTCTACGGTATGCCCCACACGTTGTCGTTGAACAGTCAACATGTGATCCTCTCGATGCTGTTGGTGTGACATTTGCAGCATACATCATAAAGCGAGCACGGCATTAAAATACTTGTCGTCACGGAATGTGCAACGTTACACACAGCTACATGTTTGGTGGAGGACGAACGCCACGATACCATTCGACGCGATTTGTGTGTAGAACTGCTACCCCTCGACGGCCTACTCGCTGTCATATGCACAGACCGTTTTAAAAATTAATGTTTGATTAAATAGTTGGCTAATATTTGTGTCAACCTAACTGCGAGCCCGAAAATTATATACACTGGTACTAGCAAATTATTCAAGATATAAATCCCATGTGAATATCACTTTTGGTGTATAAGACAACTGTTCTTTATAGTCCGAGACATCATTACTTCTGATATGGTTTAGATTATCACTACCCACCGACCTACCCAAGTTACAGATAAATACTTGTTAGGTTGTTCCATTTCATACTATAAACTTCCTTTTTGTGTGAATTTTATTGTGCGGACTGAAAATCCGAAAATTTTGATCTGTGATTCAGTTTTGCAGTTTCACTGTTGTATTTTGAACATGTACATAATAAATATTCATGGTGGATTTAATTTTGCAATGTTAATATGACTCCAATAATTAACTGCAAATTACTGCTCGTTTACCTATTCAAAATATAAACACAGGTTTATGAGTTGATCATACGTTTATTCTTTAAGTTCATCTACACTAGGTATGTTCGAGAACAGTTCACCAAATTCAATTACCATCAACATGTACAATTTAGGTACATACATGTAAATATAATATCACAGATGTAAAATGTTGCAGATCTTCCAGAAACATCCACGTACAATCATTCATAACCATGGTGGCATGCTTGATGGGAACTAATCGTGACAGACAAAATGAATGCCTATCATGGGTATAGCACACACTTTTTATAGATTAATTGTTAATCAAGTTTGTGAATGCATAATACACGTTTACAATGTTTTCTATAGATATATGGCTTAAATAGGACATTGTGTGATTATAACAAATATTACTGAGACAATATATCAGATAAACATACTAAAAGATACATCATATTAATCATTCATGGCTCGGTCATTCAACCAGATCATTTATTCATGTTTTATGTTTTCCATCTGTGTCCTAAAATAAATTAAAGAAAAAGCAACTAAACAATCATTGTCAGGTGCGGAAAGAAATCAGTAAAACAAGACCTGATAGCCCCATAAAACACAAGGTAGAATAATTAGTCGCCTGGGAATGCATATGCCTTGTTTATCATATAGTATTTAATCAAAACATAGGTCTATAATCAAATCCTAAACATATATTTTTCAATGTTAACCAATGTATATATGATATAATTACACCAATAATCAGAATAATTTAGAACCACATCAACATAACTATTTTGCAATATATGTGCAACGAACCTTTATTTTCCCTGTTGCAGTTTCTTAGCTACCCTTCAAAGAATGCAGTAGGGGCCGGCTTCATGCCCAAAGCAACAGCTGCTTCTACTACCCCATCAGGGGTCAGTAGAAGATCAGGTGGCATGCTGATAGAGTGTTCCAGCTTCTATACCTCGAGCTGCAAATCCATTATTTTCTGAAATGATACAACCATATTTATATTTATTTACTGGTAATTGGTGCCACACCAATTTTGCACATGTACATGTATATATGGTAGACCAAATCTATGTTTATTATATATGCTCAGTACAGCACGGTGGTCTGTGCCATTTAATAACACCCCTCATTCCCAGCCAGTTTCCTTAAGTTGTAGATGTTAGAACAATTTGTTTCTCTGTACACTGTTTAATATCCTATAAAAACATTATTGTGTGTAAAAACATACATTTTGAATATGTTTAATTTTTTTAATCCACAATACTTTTAAAAAGTATATTATGGTATGATAATTGATAATACAATAAATGAATACAGCCTCCCCCCGCTTTTGGAAAGGGCTGTAGATTGCAGGGACTACTGTACTGAAATAGAACGACATCAATATGCTATTACCTGGGCTATGCTTTGAACACCTGCTGGGTTAAAGGTCGGCGCAGGAGTGGACATATCGGCAGTCACAACACTTGCGTAGGTGTGGTCGTTGGCCTGTATAATACAAATATATATATATATATATATATATATTTATATATATAATACTAGTCTTTTGCTGATTAAAGTTTATACTCCTAAATCAAACAGATTTGATACAGATATTGCAAATATAATTATTATCCAATCGTTTCACAATGTCTATATTAGGGCGGTCCTTATTTCTGAAGTTTTGATAGTCATCTTCTTACTCTCTGATTTTGTTCCAATACACAAAATAAAATTTCTAAAAAAATATGAGCACTTTTGAACAATATTTAGAGGTAGCTCAATGATGTTGACATTTTGGATATTTCTTAAGCGGCAGCCAATATATAATTAGGGCAGGTTGCATTGATGAATAATATGAAACCGAGATTCAAAGCATAATTGTGCATGCTCTTATCCTAAACAATGTATATACCATGTATACATGTATCAGTTCATGATCATGACATGCTCAATAGACAATACACCCCCCTCCCCCGACAGACTGCATTGCAGACATGCTGACATCAGACTTGCATACATGGCAGGTGCTGACAATACGTTGTTTGCAAAGGAGAAGCAGGTGGCAGATAGACGGGATCGCATGCTTCCTAGACGTTGTTGTATGGAAGATACCCTAAAGAGAGCGAGTGCCACAGTAGAACTGGTTTCGTCTGGCAGCAGCTCATCAGCTGACGATAATGACGACGATCACGATATAGCTGAGCAGGAGGTTGAAAGGGCCGTTGGCGGCTCTGTGACGTCCGTGAAGAGAAAGAGAGGTCGGAAAACTGTCATTACACCACATTTGGCAGCTGCACTGGACAGGATCAGACCACAAAGCAACATTTGTCATTGCTGAAGCAGCCAAGAGTATGGGTCAAAATCTTAACAGCCTTGCCCTTAACATATCATCAATTCGCCGAATGATAATAACAAATCGTGTTCAGCGAGCAGCAAGTCTCAAGGCAGAGTTTTGAGGTCAGGTGCCCCTGGTTATGCACTGGGACGGCAAACTTCTACCTGATTTGACGGGCAAAGAAAATGTTGATCGGCTTCTGATACTCGTCTCTGGTAAAGGAGTTTCTCAGTTGCTCAATGTCACCAAACTTCCACGTGGAACAGGCGAAGCCCAGGCTGCAGCAGTCTTCAAAGCCATCTATTCAGAGCTATGTGCTTCGACACAACCAGCTCAAATACTGGTCGGCTGGCTGGTGTTTGTGTCCTCTTGGAGCAAAAGCTTGGTAAGGAGCTTCTGTAACTGGCCTGCAGACATCACATCATGGAACTCATCATTGGCGCAGTATTTCAAGTGTGTATGGGATCCACATCTTCTCCAGAGGTACCAGTGTTCAAGCGGTTTCAAGAATACAGGGAGTTCATCGACCGAGGCAAATATGAAACGGGAATTTAACGTGAAGATGGTCGAAGACATTAAGGAAAGCACCATCGAGTTTACTAACAATCATCTGGAAGAGCGTCAACCAAGAGATGACTATAGGGAGTTCCTAGAATTAGTGTTGATCTTCCTGGGAGCAGTTCCTCGCCGAGGAGTTCGATTTATGTTACCTGGAGCCATGCATCACGCCCGCTGGATATCCATAATCATCTACGCTCTCAAGATCTGGATGTTTCGAGCCCAGTTCAAACTCACCCCAAGAGAGGAAAAGGGCTGCATGATGTGTGCATATTTTCTGTACATGAGTATCTGAAGGCGTTGAATACTGCTCCACAAGCAGCAAGTGCACCGTACAATGACTTTCTGCTGCTGAAGTCCCTGCTTGACTACTCAACCATCCACGCACCTATCTCGAGAGCTTGTTGGGTTGGCTATTTTTGACAGCCAGGTCAGTTCATCAACAAAGAGGCTGGTTGTTAGCGCTATGAGAGAGCAGGATCCTACTCCATCTCATACAAAGAAGGTTACTGTCACCTCAAATCTTTCCGAGAGAAGAAGCTGGAAGATTTTGTCACGCTCAAGTCCATCTTCCAGATGGATTTCTCCAAGTCAATCCAGATATGTGGGAGGAACGAGAGGACTTCAAGCAGGCTAGATAGACAGTTTGTACAATGAAAGTCGTGAATGACCATGCTGAACGCAGAGTTGCTCTGATTCAAGAATTCAGCGGCCTCCTGACCAAAAGTGAGCCCCAGCTTCAGTTCTTGCTGTAAGTTGTTGAGGAGCACCGCCATGCCTACCCAGACAGCATGGAACAGACCTTAACAGGACAAAGTGGACAGTGAGAAACAAGTGTCATGCACATAGAATCTGTTGCTTGAACTTGGCCCACATTGAGGCGATAACAGGATGAATCTGAACACAAACTTTGGTTTTGTTATGACTGTGAATCATGTATGCCACTAAGACATTACTTATTCGTGACAATATTTCATGACAGTATCATTAATGAAATTCAGTTTATTGGTTGAATTTTCTAATATGTCATTATTTGGAATTTAGCAAACTGTTCATAACTTAATACATTGTCTCAAACTCTGAATATTGTGAACTTTGAGGCATTTGAGCTACACCTACATATAAATATGTTGTCTTCTCGCTTTGTCTCTTGAGTCTTGTTTATCAAAAGGAACAATTCCGGGGGGTAAGAGCATGAGAAATATAATTTCGAATTTGTTTCTGATTTCTAAGAACCACCCTAGTCTATATGTATTAAAATGTATACTGTTATTGCATATACAATCCAGATTTTAAACATCTAAAAATAATGCAAAATAAAATAAGAAAAAAAGGCCTGGTCCAAATAAAGTGTGACATGAGACCAACAAAATTAAGTTATCAAAACTTGTATTTTTCTGCGTTTTATTACGCGAAACATGTCAAAGTTTGAAATAAAATGTGAATGAGCATAAAGTACCATAAGACAATAAAAAAATCTAACATACTGAAGGAAGTTTAACCAAAATACTGCCTAAAGATGCATTTTTCAACTGTGTTTGCTCATCCTTATGCTTGGGACAAAGTCAATATGAATATTTCCTGGTAATAATCATACGTCAGGTAAAACAAATTCACAATAATGCACACCATTATTATCATTGTGGAGATTTTTATATGAAATGTGTCCAATGAACCTCGTAAAATATCAATTATGACTTTTACAAGTATTCATGATACAATATATATGAATTAAATACAGCTTTGACTTTTAGTACCTCCTTAGTAAACATGTTTTCTAATCAGGTACCAAATATTAGCAGCATATCTGTACATTTCGTGAAATTATGGCATTCTGAATATTTGCCTATATGTTTGGTTTTATGTTATTGTCGGGACAACTTGAAGTATTCATATATTGTAAGGCAAAACATGATAATTGCAACATTTCAGTGATAAACATTTGCCATGGTAACAACTTGGCAAGTTTGTATACGCAAACATTTCAATCGCGCTAGAATATCTTGGGATCCCTAAAAGGATTATCAGTGAATTGTTGTAGGCTACAGTTAATTTGTTCATGGTCTTAAGCCTATAGGTACTCCGTGACTGGGCGGTGTACAGGCATACACAATCAGTCTTAAAAACAAGTAACTTTACATTCGTGCTACAATGTTTTATTTGTCTACATAAAAATGTTTCCTCTTACATACAATCTGTCTACTGATATCATCATCGTCAGACATGTCTTCATTAATAATGTGACCTAGATATTTCACTCACAACATTCTGTCTTTGAGTGATGCGACCCTGAATAGAAAAATTTGAAGGTAACAGATGTTTGACATTTGTGAAAGCACAATACATCACACTGCTTTTTTCTCCATTATGTATAATGTCATGCGTAGTTCCATATTCAAGACAAGTTTTTATCAACCCATGATGCCCTTTCTTGGACGGAGATATTAATAGTACATCATCCGCTTACATCAGGTGGTTCACTTTTGTTTTGCCAGTGTAACAACCGATTCTAACGCGATTTAGCAACTGACTAAGGTCATCCATATAGATATTAAATAAGTATGGAGACAAGACTCCACCTTGAAGAACATCGTTACTTACAACAAAACTATCAGATATAACATTTCACCACTTTACAAACAATTTCTGATGACTATACAAAAGACTAATAGACTAGTCTGATAATATAGCAGGGGACCTTTCTTCTCTCAAGTTTCTTAAATAGCGTAAGATGGTTAACACGATCGAACGCGTTGGAGGCATCTAAGAAGCAAAGGTACACTGTACTAACATCTTGTATCTATTAATCACCTCTTTCATTACGTATATACATGAATCAGTATCGTGTCACATTTTTAAACCGAACCGAATTGATTATCACATGTTAGTATATAGGATTCTATGCTGTCTAGAACTGAACTGATGAATTCTAATATCTTAGTACACTTGCAGTGGCACTAGGCCTGTAGTTATGTTTACTTAACAAACCAGCTTTATTTTTGATAATAGGTATAAACTGTACATGCAATAGGTTTTCAGGTAAATATACATGAACAAACATTTTTGATATACATAAGGCTAACATTTCTACAACTCTTTCACCACAATAGTTTAGATGTTCAGCATATATATTGTCGGCACCGTGTGATTTACCGCATTTCATGTTTATTAATTGCTGTTGTTACTTCATCACTGTTTACTATGACATCTGTATATTCACAATTGTTTAGGTCGTAGTTTATAGTATTTATCAATTAATTTTTTTTTTAATTCTGTAGACCCTTGTAGTGCTTTTTTCCACACAGTTACACCATCAACAGTTTTTGGAAGTGTAGTGTTACATTTCTTCGTGGTCCTAATGTTTTTCCAGAACTCAGCAGTGTTTTCATTCAGCAAATTATTGGCAATGTTGTCAGCTTTGATTGTGTCTTTATGCCTTTCAATAAACCTGCGGCATATTTAAATCTAGCTCTACTCTCTTTCATCATGTAAAAAAATGGTCCATATTTTGGACTTCCATGTAGTCTCCAGTTCAATAATGTTCCCCTCGCTGTGCCACGTAGCTCAGCAACATATTCAGACCAACCTGGTTTGTTATATTTAATGCTTGTATGCCTACTTATCGTATCACAACTGGCTCTAATATTACATATATCATTATAAAATATCTCAATTTGTTTAACATGATCTTTGTTCTGACAATTTATATCTGTACAGGTGAACACTTCCTGATTCATTTTTTGTATATCTTTTAGCAATAAATCAGAATAATTACAATAATTCTGAATATATCTTTCATCGGCTTTAGCCCAATTATTTTTCATCATTTGTTCACTGCTAACTTTTTCTAGTTTTGGGGCCAGTTCCAAACATGTGTTGATATTAAGCACAAAATGATCTGATAAATTACAGCCATATAGTACATCTATACAAGTAATTATATTATTTCCATCCTCAGTCGAAACACAGTGATCGAGCCATGACGTACTCCCCCAGGCTTCACTTACATAAGTACACGTGTCATCAGGCACATGCTGGCCACTTGACCAAACAAATCCATTATTTGTACAAAACTCCATTAGGTGCTTATAAAACCATGATTTTGGGTTATTAGCATCAGCGTTCCAGTCGCCAATGATTAACACACTAGTACAATTTAAATCATCAACAATAGAACTGATTGTCCTTAGGTCAGTCATGTATTCTTCTTCCTTGTCGTTGCTTTCATGTGGTAAATATACATTGGTAATTGCAATTACTCTCTCATCGGCCTTGACAGTAACACCGCAACATCAATCGAAAGCTTTATCAATATATGTTGTAATTTCATCTAATGATAATGTCCATAAGACAGCGGTTCCACCTGATTTCCTTCCTGATGTGATACACTCGGATAGTCTCACTTAGCCCTACCAAAACCAAGGTAGTTTACATGTATATCATTAATAATTCTTGTTTTGCAAGCCATGTCTCCTGAAGCAACAGTATGTCACAATCATCAACTATCTCAATCACTTCATCCTTTCTCAGTCCACGACGATTGTAGGATTTAATGTTCATGAATGTTGAGAGTTGTCTCATGCTTTTCTAAACCGCTTATGCATGATACCCTCAGGTCACAGTTCCTCATCTAGCAGGATGTGATCATGTTCTAGTTAGACTTTCTGTTTTGTTACGAAGAAAGATGAAGTGTTTTTTTAAGAAATAATTTTTTTAATAAAATTCACATGCTGTGACATAAGTGCATTTGAGTAGGCAGATTTTTATGTGTGATTGTAGAAGGTGTTGACTATAAAATGGTGGATTTTTAGATGATTTGAATAAGCGGAAGGATATTTGGCAGCAATTTGCCTGCGTGACCTGCTTGCGGAGTAATGCTTGCCGGCATTTGTAAATATTGACGAGTGTCACACATACAGGCATTTTGCGAGAGCGGAAGTACGCAAGTTTTATTAAAATCTAGCAGCATGTCAATGAGATAATAATAGCAGCAGGTGATAAGTTTAAGACATTTTGCAGGTCACGTTTTCTTATAATCAGACAAAATGTTAACATGGTCGCCAATGGGAAAACTATCTATGTATTGACCCCGGATGTTTGTAACTTCACAGATCGCAAAGATGTGAAAAGAGCTGTATGTGTTGAATTTACTTTTAATTTTTTCCACTGTCATTTTCAAGTGTGTATGTTTCTCAACACGCAACGATCTGTTTTGCCTCCGTGTCTGATGCAAACCGAGTCACAAACTGTGTGAACACCTTACCTACACGTTGTCGAGATGCACATTTTAGACCAGTTCTTTGAGCACTGCCACACTCTATTGATCTCTTTCGCTTTACTCCGCCTGGTGGATCGACGTTCGATTGACTGATGATTGTAGTCCCTGATTTCATATTTGTACGATTTTGGTGCGTTTCCGTTTCTTGACAACGGTTGACCATGTTTCATTTTCGTAGTCCACGGATGTCGGAATCGTTTGGTCCACACTTTTCGGGAGAGTATCATGTTCATTCCCACCTACCCTGCATATGTGCGCCGCATCAAGAGCCGGCGCATCAACATGAACAGTATTGTCATGGTCAGAGTGCACTGAGGTATGCTGCACTTGATGTAGCCCTCTTTCTACTTCATATAACCAATACGACATTGCATTGTTAATCTCCGTTTGTTCATGCAAGACTTTCGCCATGAATACTAAGTCAGCTTTGTAATTTTGTAGGTCGATGTTATCGTATGTGATCGCAGCTGTGGGAGGTTCTGTGCAACAAACGTCGGCACATTCTCACCCAGTTCATCCAAGAATTTGTAAATGTCCTCGATGTTCGATTCTCGTTTGTTGGGACCCTGCCTCTTTATCAACCGCTGCGAGGATTCATTTGGACAAAGGTCACACAAACGTTTCTTTGCATTTTCTATCGTACGATCATGGTAGAAACTACTACATAGATGCACGATCATATCCATCGGCAAAGTGTCCATATTGTTTGTGATGAAACATAATATTTCGTTGATCACTGGTTCCGGATCTCTAGGGTGGTTCGCACTGCTGTTCGCCATCTTTTTCGCTTTGCTCACCGTGTGAGTGATAATACATCACATCAGACGATTGGTAATTTTACTTTAGACCATACTATTTTACGGTAATTTGCTACTCGGTTTTGGCGTGCCCGCAGATCTTTCATAACGTGACCGTGCCCCACTCTAGACCCTTGAAATGTGCCCTCGGTCAGGTTACAATAAGGTGAAGTTATGCCGACGCGGCTACGAACAATTTTCAACAGCCCCCCCCCCCCTCCCCCGCAATCTTTCGATGTCACCAGCAGGGAAACAAATTCTATTACACCATTTGGTTCGGCCGCCAGTGGAGGTTTTGTGCCCTCCCCCAACCTCTCTGGATCCGCCCCTGACATACACAACTTGAAACAATATAGGGGTAAGACCACATTTAAATTTTACATAGGCGGCCATTATAACGTTTCCTTCATTTCCTGCTAAATTTGACGAACAATTTTCTTTAAAATTTCACAGCATATTTAACCTCCATTGACACAAGTGCTGTGGAAAACTCGTAAAATTCTCATACCTCAGTTTTCAGAAAAATCCACCCAAACCTGACACCCCTCAATTTCGCCCCAATCTGGTGATGGATTTTGAAATATTGGTGCGTTCTGCAAAATAGCCACTGTGCGAATACGCGAGCGACTAGCGTATGTTTATTGCTACCTCGTGAAATATCTAATGTAGTAGTACATTTAGTATCCACTGGACTGACATGTGCCATGCCAAAGTGCTCGAACAAAATTCACACATGACACCAAAACGGTATTTTCAAGGGCACTCTTTCGGTAATGGCGGACGAATCCTTAATGTGGTCTTACCCCGTCAGTCAGAGCCGTGATGCCAAGCGCCCGCCCGCCCTCCTGCCCGCCTGGTGTGGTTGGATGATAATAAGTTCCCCGAAATACCCCGTGGCGCCTCTGAAAACTTAATTTATATTAAGAGAGTGGAACTGCACGACGACAACGACTGCTAGATCATAATCTGCAAGTAAGAAACGAAGCATCCTGTAGGCAAATGATGTACTGTAGGCCCTACAGAGAATGATGCTGATATACTTTAGCAATAACAAAAACGACATGGTTATCCGTAGTGCTCCTCAATACGCAAACAGGTGTGTGCGTGGAGAGTGTGTATTTAAATGATAATTGTAATCAAAGCTCCGGCCGACCAATTCATACGACAAATAATTGTGTTAATTAATAAAACAGACACTAAGCCTCCATTACACTTGTTCGTCGCTGTTAAAATGGCATTGCTGTGTATGCGATGTTCCCAGTTCCCATTACACTTCAGTCCACGCATTCAGGATTAAGGTCACCTTGCCATTAAGGTCACTTGGGCGCAGTCCCGTGGATGACTGTGATACCAGGTTCGACCTGCACGTGTGTACATGCACGTACAAGCAATCACGTTAATGTACTTTTTGGAATCGAGGGATAAAATTAAACAAAAACTGATTAGAAATAACGTATTTACGGATGTGTTTTTTTCGCAGCTTTTTACCCGTGCCTTACGACAATGGACACCACGCAATTGATAAACAAAAGAGAGGGCGGAATGTGTCATCTAGCAGATTATAAGTTGTTTATAAGTTGTACATTAGACAAGTTCTACCTTATATAAAACTTCGTTATAGATTAATACACATAAGAGATTAAAAAATGCCAATATAATCGCATATGTATTATCGTTTTACGTGGTGTATTATTTACGTACATCACGTAAATCTAAAGACTATAATGTAAATTAACCCAGAGCTTGCCTTTGGCGTCTATGTGAGAACAGTGGCGCCGTGCAGTGGGTCGAATCAGCCAATCAATGTACAGCAATGTGAGGATTAGCCTCGGTTATTATGTTATTCAGGATCCGCGATGTGGCGCCACCCTTTATCGTTTTCACGAAGACTGGATGTGAAGTTTTTTTTTTTTTTTTTTTAGGACATCATATTAGACATTCACGGCATGGAGACTGTCATATTATTCGACTATAATATTGTTGATCTAATCTTGTCGTGTGACACCTTTACGAAATACAGGGCTTCCTGCGACGATCACATGCTGTTTTGTTGTATCTTACATGGTGGTAGCGTATCTTGATGAATTCACGCGCATAAACCGGTAGATCATGAATGAATTGTGATGAACATTAAACCATGAACGTTTATGCAAGTCCCCTTTGCGCGATTTCAAACAAAATGCGTATATCGGGGCACTTAGACACGATTCTCCGCGTGAGCGTTAATAGGTGGCTTTGACGTATACCTTAGCAACGGGGATCGTAATGCGAAGAAGATAGGCACACATAATGGAGACTCTTTCGCCCCCTGGGCCGATGTCCTTTTCCGGCAACGTATCAGAAACGTGGAAAAGATGGATCCAGCGATGGACGCTTTATCAAGAGCGTCCGGGGTTGATGTCAAAGACGACCCAGTGAAGTGTGCAATCTTTCTTCATGTGATCGGGGAAGAGGGACTGGAGATCTACAACACCTTCCAGTTCACCGAAGAAGAGGCGGATAAGCTCGACCCGTTGAAGGAGAAATTCGAAAGTTATTGCATTCCTAAGACAAATGTGACTTTCGAACGCTATAAACTCAACACTCGAACACAACATGAAGGAGAGTCTACCGACCAGTACGTCACCGAACTCAAACATCTCGCAGCGACGTGTGATTACCGCGAACTGCGAGATGAGCTAATCCGGGACAGGATTGTCCTAGGGTTGCGCGATAATGCGGTGAGAGGACGGCTTCTGCGCGAAGCTGACCTCACTCTCGGGCGTGCTGTTGAAATGTGTCGGGCGGATGAGGCGTCTAGATAGCAAATCAAGTCGATCGAAACTAGACCGGCAGCAGGCATCATCAACGAGGTGAAGCGGAGTCCGGGTGGTAGACGTGGAAAACCGCCATTCAAGCCGCCTACACCACGGAACGCTCCTCACAGGCATGCAAAGTCAGTCGTCCAGACATGTGACGCGTGTGGCTACCATCAGCACACACGATCAGAGTGCCCGGCGCTGAACGCCTACTGTAAACTGTGCCACAAAAAGGGTCACTTCGCGAAACGGTGTTCGACGAGAAGAAACGTACACGAAATCACTTCGGCAGTCGGGGTAGAGCCGTCTGAGTTCTTCCTTGGGTCCGTCGAGTCCAAGGAACACGACGAGCCACCCTGGCACACATCAGTGGAGATGAATGGCACGGTAGTGGATTTCAAGATTGACTGCGGCGCAGATGTCACCGTCATTTCGTCTGAAACCTATCGTCAACTCCACGAGCGACCGAAGCTGAAGTCGGCCAAGGTTTCGCTAGATTCACCGGGTGGTAAACTGTCCTGTGTTGGTCACTTCATAGCGAAGATATTGCGAAAACGAAAGGTGACGAACGTCCACTGTTACGTCATACCAGGTTTGAAGGAAAACCTGCTCAGCAGAGCTGCGGCGGTCCATCTAAGCTTGATAGCGCGGCTCGACAACGTTCACACGTCCGACCTCTATGACCTTGACGTGTTTGGAGAGCTTGGTGAGCTGAAGACCCGGCGCGTACACATCAAACTGAAATCTGATGCACAGCCGTACAGCTGCAGCACGTCTAGACGCGTGCCACTGCCGATGATCGACAAGGTGGCTGCAGAACTCGCTCGAATGGAACGCTTGGGGGTAATCGTCAAAGTGACAGAACCTACCGAGTGGTGCAGTCCCATAGTCGTCGTGCCGAAATCAGGAGGGAACATTCGCCTCTGTGTTGACTTGAAACGTCTCAACGTCGCCATCAGTCGCGAGCGATATGTGTTGCCAACCGTTGAAGACGTCATCCACAACCTGGCTGGGGCCGAGGTGTTCTCGTCTTTGGACGCCTCGTGCGGCTACTGGCAGTTGGGTCTTCATGACGACAGCAGCATACTGACGACCTTCATCACGCCATTCGGTCGATACCGTTTTCTACGGCTACCGTTCGGAATAAGTAGCGCGAGCGAGATATTCCAGCGTGAAATGAGCGACATTCTCCGCGACGTCCCCGGTGTGTCGGTGTATCAGGACGACATTCTGGTATGCGGGAAGAATATCGCAGAACACGACCAACGACTCGAGACGATGTTCAACATCATCGAGAAGTCAGGACTGAAGCTGAACAAGGCCAAGTGTACCTTGCAACAACCTGGGCTCGAGTTCCTGGGTCATTGGGTCAGCAAAGACGGAGTCAGCGTCCATAGAGACAAGGTGAAGGTCATCCAGGAGATGAAATCGCCCGAAAACATACATCAACTTCGTCGTTTCCTCGGAATGGTGAACTACCTTGGACGTTTCGTGAAAGACCTCGCCCGATTCACGAAGCCACTCAACGAACTCCTCTGCAAGGACATCGTGTGGGTGTGGGGAAGCGTGCATGAGAAGGCGTTCGCTGAATTGAAACAGATGATATCGTCTACTCCTGTACTCACATTCTACGACGTGAAACTACCCACAGTCATATGTGCAGACGCAAGTGGATACGGCCTCGGTGCCGTTCTGATGCAAGTCCATGACCACCAGATGATGCCTGTGGCGTATTGTTCCAGAACGTTGACGAAAGCGGAGATGGGATATGCGGCCATTGAGAAAGAGTGTCTGGCGTGTATGTGGGCGTGCGAAAAGTTATCTGATGGGGTTGGAGAAGATCAAGTTGTTGACTGACCACAAACCTCTCATCCCGTTGATCAACTCTCGTGATATCGACCAGACACCGATTCGGTGTCAGCGCTTGTTGCTTCGCCTGATGCGATTCAACATCGTCGCAGAGCATGTGCCTGGTAAAGACCAGGTGATCGCAGATACTCTGTCACGACAACCTCTACAGTGCGACCAGCGACTGGACTCTGTGGATGCCGTGCAGTCGTACGTCGAGGGTATGCTATCGACAGTGCCCGTGCTTGACTCAATGCTACGACGCATTCGCGACGCCACGGAAAGCGACGACGCATTTCAGAGAGTCATCGCGTACACGTCTGGGGGTTGGCCACGACACATCTCGCAGGCATACGAATGCTTGCGCGATCTGTACCACGTTCGGTCAGAGTTGAGTGTCGTGAAGGGAATCCTCGTGCGTGCTCGCAGGATCGTCGTCCCGCAGTCGTTGCGCAGCGAGATCCTCGAGAAGATCCACAGTGGTCACCAAGGGATCACGAAGTGTCGCGCGCGAGCTAACGAGACAGTTTGGTGGCCGGGCTTGTCGAAGTCGATTGAGAGCCTGGTAGCGCGTTTTGCTGTCTGTCAAACGAAGAGATCCTCACAGTCGAGAGAGCCTCTCAAGAGCACCCCGATGCCCGACCTTCCATAGCAGAAAGTCGGTGCAGACTTGTTCGACTTCCGGGGTAAAACCTACATCGTCATGATCGACTATTACAGTCGATACACCGAAGTCTCACATCTTAGCAACACATCTTCATCAGCCGTGATTGCGAAGATAAAAGATGTGAATGCACGATGGGGCCATCCAGATATCCTATTTACAGACAACGGACCGCAGTTCAAGTCCCGCGAGTTCGCAGCGTTTACGAATGATGCGCTCATCAACCACGTGACCAGCAGTCCCTACTTCGCTCAGTCGAACGGGGAAGCGGAGAGGGGTGTCCAGGTCGCGAAGAAACAGCTCGCGCAGGACGATCCGACGAAGGCGTTGATGGTGTACCGCGCGACACCTATTGCCGCAACAGGGTACAGCCCTGCAGAACTCATGATGGGCATGCGTATGAAAACGACCGTACCGATACTGCCTGAGTTACTACAACCGAACTGGCCGGACTACGAGTCCGCCTTCAACAACGACGAGGCGACGAAGCGGGTGTACGGACACCACTACGACCGTCACCACGGCGCGAAGTAGCTACCACCTCTTCAGCCGGGCGACGCCGTCCGCCTCAAACGAGACGACGAACGCAGATGGTCAGCAAACGGCACAGTACTCGCACGTGCTGATGCTCCGCGTTCCTTCATCGTCGAGACAAGCGACGGGGACGTGTACCGACGGAACAGGAAGCACCTCCTCAAAGTGCCACCTGAACCGCCACGCACTTCCGAGACGACAGACGACCACCGAGACGAGCCTGATGACGTCGAGACGACGCCGACTCTTCCGGGCGATGAGCATCCTCAAGATGCGACTGAAGACGTGCCTAGTTCGCCGCGTCGCCCTGATCGGGGCGCGCAGTGCGAAAGCCCGACAGAATGGACGTTTAGTTTAGTTTAGTTTGCCCATTCATGTCAAAATTGAAGTGCACAGTAGGCCAGAATAATGCCGATGATCTGTTGTCGCTTACAGGGAAAGCTGTCTAGCTACCCTTGTTTTGATTTTGTAGTTTACATGTGTTTTATAATAGTTAGTCATACGTCATGCGATTCGACTTCACGATTATTATGGAACTCTATCCTAGATGTGTTGATATCTTTGGGGGGAGATGTCATATTATTCGACTATAATATTGTTGACCTAATCTTGTCGTGTGACACCTTTACGAAATACAGGGCTTCCTGCGACGGTCACATGCTGTTTTGTTGTATCTTACAGAGACAAAGTGCGCTATCTTACAAAACCAACCGAACAACATGCAAAGACTGTCATAATCGTAATAGTGTATCCTCAATTCGATGGAGCGCAGTGGCGCAGTTACTAAAGCGACGGACTCTCAATCGAGAGAACCCCGGTTCGAATCCTGCGTTGCTCCAGTTCACTCAGCTGTACGAACCCTGTATCTGGCTATAGACAGTGGTGGATATTTGTGTACGAATAGTCTTCGCGCATTAATTACAACGTGGCTAAATGCTTCCCAGAGAAGTCGAGATGGTGTTCAATTAAACATGTCTGCCAGGGAGAAAAGTGTAAAGCGTTTTGAGCAGTCCTAACGACTGGAGAACGCGCTATAAATAAGAACTTAATTGCCGTTATTTTACTTTTGCTCCTCTCATTTCAAATACACTGCGAAAAAGCAAACCTATCCAGTATCCACTTAGATATGCTGGCTCGATTGCTTCACTTTGTAATGCCCCTTTAGTAAAATCATCACACGAACTATTAACGTATTTAATTCTACATCATAAATTTAAGTAATTCTCAAAACTGGAATGTTCACGTGAATGCGCGATACAACTATGCTCTTGTTTGTGTTAGCGTTCTCGGTTGTCTTTGCTCTTTTACAACTCATGTGACCGGTGTTATTAGGTTGAAGGTCAAATGTCGGCCTGGCAATTAGCTTGAGCACATTACAACATGAACGCACGTTTTACTAAACCGAATGCTAACATTATTTAAACTATTCACAAAACATAAAAGAACCGGCTTCGTGATGGGTTAAGTTGAGGAAACAGCTTTAAAACATACAAATACAAGGTATATATATAATATATAATAGATCTACTCTAACATATTAGGTGCCCAATTTTGCTTTAATGAACCACAATAGTGCTTATTTTAACGTTTGACTCAAATATAATTTGGATATATCACTATGTCATTCTGATATTCCACACCGAAAGATAGGATCGATATTCATAAAGAAATTGGTTACAACGGTGAAATTATATTTCGCAATTATGTGACCGACCTAGTGTGTTTACTGAAACACAATTGCTAAATATATATAAAAAATTACTATACAATTCGATTATATAGTAACACTGTTCAGACTTTATGCCTTTAATAAATGTTTACAAGTGTTAACCAATCATTGTAGTCGACTGGACAGTTGGCACAAAGTGCTAAACGCATATCATCAATTTCCGTTGCTGCTTTTATTAAGGCAACGACAGTAGGTCACGTTTGACAACATATTATCCTTGTGCTAATTACCCAGGTCGATATAGTAGTCAATAGTAATGATCACAACGATTAGTAGTTTCCGTCATACGAGATATGTTTACGAAAATGGAAGGTAGCCTACTAGACTCACGTTGTTGTGCGCGGTATCGCAGTCACTAGAGCATCGAGCTGTCAATCGAGAGAACCCGGGTTCAAATCCTGTACTGCCATTTCAAACTTTGGGCAAGTTCGTTCACTCTACGTTGCCGCAGTTCACTCAGCTGTATGAATGAGTGCCTGACTATAGACAGTGGTGGATATGTGTGTACGAATACTCTTCAAGCATCAATTGCAGCGTGGTCGATGGTGTTCGATTGAACAGGTCTGCCAAGGAGTAAAGTATAAATTGCTTTGAGCAGTCGGAAGGACTGGCTACTGCGCCATTATCTGTAAGAACATATTTTTTACTGCAGCGCCCTTTAGTGTAAGCTAGTTTATGTTATTTTGTATTTCGTGCATAGTCAATCAATCAATCAATCAATCGATCGATCAATCAATCAATTTATGTCAAACATATTACATAAAGAGCACAACAAATCTTAGACAAATCATCAATCAAAATTAAGTCATGCGTATATAATGTAGTATTATATGAAAAATAATGTACATAATAAGATAGTAAAATAGAAAAGATATATTGTTTGAAAAGGAGTAGATATGAAGTTGTAAACTTATAATTATTTACCCCAAAATTGTGACTTGAAGGAAGTAGGTTTTTTAGAGTTGTTATGATAAATAAACCTTCTTTCTGGCAATTCTTATCTAGACAATATGCTTTGGTTTTTACGTTCATCTGATGATGTTATCTGGTTACAAAATATCGCACGAGTGCATTTTCCGTCACGTCGATATGAAGAAAATGGAAAACTTCCAATAATCTAACTATAATCGAATTAGTGAATGTTTGCGTGCGTGCGTGTGTATGTTAAATATGTTAACGCTTCCCTCCTTCAACGGCTTGCATTCCGGGCGACAAACATTCAGCGCTTCATCTAGGAAAGTAAACAAAACCACGCTTTCACTTTTTCGGAATTCCCCGTTATTTAATGGATACTACCAACTTTAAAGTTCGTACCGGACGTTAGACGGACATAACTGACCTACCAACCATATGACCTGTCGCCTAGCAAAACCTCCGTCAAGTCATCATAAAAACACGCGGTGGATTCGGACGTTGTTGAAATTCTGGTCACAAACGTGTTTCTTTATGACAAAAGCTTAAGGCAAAGTTTTTAAAGTGGCAAATTATGTGGCAATGTTTGATTTATGAGATGCCATGCAGCAGTGATAATGTGATTTATGTATCCAGTACGTTGCGGTTTGCCTACGTCACAATCAAATTTATGTGCGTGACCTCCGTCAAGCTTTGCCTATATATATTATATATATATATATATATATGCCTTATATTTCGGTTATATACGTGAATTACATTACAATTGCTGCATGACATATCATAAATAAAACATTCCTGCATACACAAACTCACAACGTATTTTCTGATGGTTTGACGGAGGTTTTGCTAGGCAACAAGTCACGTGATGGATAGTTCAATTCACGTGTATATATATATATACATAACAGTTTTCTATATTCTTGGCAAAGGCAAAGCTTGACAGAGGTCTCGCACACACAATTAATTGTGACGTAAGCAAACGGCGATATGCAGGATACATCAATTACATTGTTAACGCGCGTAATTTCGGCGATTGCTCCGTGGCCCGCTGATAGTCTGGGAGTTATATCTTGCTTTTATTATATAAAGTTCGTTTTTTCATTGATTCTGAATTATTTTTAAGCGCTGAGTTCAAATCTGGTGGCAGCCTGACGATACGCCTTGAGCATTTTTGTACATTGAAAAATCAAAATTATCAATAAAACAGGAAATGCTCCCTTTAAATATGTTGTCACCGAGCCACGTCAGGCGACATAAAACATTGATTAATTAAATTAGCCATAATGTTAGTGAAATATGTTAAATGACATATATGTAACTAATAGTAAGTTGTGGAGTAGCTTAAACACAATAATATGTCTGGTTTAATCGGTTTTGTGAGTTAATGAAGCACGGGCAACAACACTCCTTAAAAAGGTATCATACATAATTCTAGGACAAGAGGTTCTAAAGTAAATTTTTCAAGATATTGACAAGTCGCCATCTTGGATTTATGCAAATTACCAGAGTTGCCCAAAGTTGCTGTTTGACCCCATATGAGTTCAAATCAACAACAAAATTTCATAGGATAGAACAATTCTAGGTTCATGAAATGACAAATGGACTATAAGGTCGCCACCAGAGGTCATCACCGTGGTCTGTCTGTCGCATATCGTTCCAGGTATCCGTAAGTCCATCCCTGCTCATTCATCTCTCTCCACCGTCCTCTTCGGATGCCAGCTCCCTACTGGGTTTGGCTGTCATCCGTCGTCAGTCCGTTGTCCTGTAGCCTGGTATGCTTCATTCCCGTAACCACTAATTAATTGTTCTCTGGTGTTGGTTTCCGTAATAATGTTTTTACGAGGTGTGTTAGCCTCACTCTCAACCGTCCTTTATCCGAACTTCGGGCCGGCAAGAATTTCTCTGAAAGAAGTCCAGGCGAAGTTTGAATTTATAACTAGCTTTTTCAAAATGCAAAACGCCGCTATATCACCTAGGACACAATTTCCGTGACACACCATCAAAAGTGTCCCGGTGGCGCGCCCTGGTGTTGATAGGTTTTAGTATACAGGAGGAAAATCGATTTTAATGAGGAAAATCGGGCTTACGACCTCACAAGAATGTTTGTGAAATGGTCTCCAGACCATTGACTTTGTGAGTCAATTGTTTTGAATACGCATGACAACCGACTGCGTTAAAGCGAACAAAGGCCTACTCTCCAACATCGAGTTTGAATCGGCTAATGCAATGATTACGAGTGTAAAATAAATATCAAATGGTACCTTTGTGACTTGCGTTCTGGTCTAATTGCACTCGACGGTATCGTAATGCTCGCGGCATTGTAGCGCAGCGAAAGAGCTCCGTCGAAAGACTGAGCGAACACGGGGGAGGGTTGGACATTTTTCGCCGCCTATTACTGGGGGGGGGGGCAGAAAACCATATATCTGCCTTCCAGTTACACACCTTTCACAGTCGACAAAAATACGCATTAATCGTCTAATAAAGTTTATTCCACCCGATATTGACGCTCGCCACAAAAACAAACATTCACGCTCACATGTAATGGGGACAGAACCGTATGTCTGTCACCCCGGAGAAATGCCAGGGGGCAGCCCCCCCGTTCCCGCGTCTATGGTTCGAATCCTGTGCGGCGGTGTCGAACCATGGGCACAATAGTTTACTCTGCATTGCTTCAGTTCATTCAGCTGTATGAATGAGTACCTATATTTGTTTACGAATAGTCTTCGCGCATTAATTGTAGCGTGGCTGAATACTTCCCAGAGAAGTCAAGGTGGTGTTCGATTGAATAGGTCTGCCAGAAAGTAAAGTGTAAAGCACTTTGAGCAGTCATGATGACTGGATACTGCGTTATATACAAACTTACTTACCATTCTCCGATCACGTGAGCAACTATGCCACCGTCTCGTTCTATGCATTTTGCAAAAGTACAATTTGTCATACGTATTCTGCGATATTTCCTCATTATGTAGGAATGAAAATCACACGAAATCCCCATTCAATTCTCGAGCTATCCAGTGTCTCATCAGTTCATAACATGCACGCCTTAAACTAACAACCCATGCCTAACCCCACCGTTATATATACATTTTGAGCAAACCTTTCATCAGTGATTCCAAGTATTAAAACCTCTGTGGAACCGTTATGGTGTTCTTTTTTTAGTAAAGCAAATAAAGGTATTACTGGGTAAGACATTTTAATTGAGTCTTTCTAGGAAAGCGCTACATGTGTTCCGCGTGAAGTTGCCACGTGCAAATTAATTAAATATTTACTCCGAGATATCGCATTGCTTGTTACGTACAATACAGTGCTGGACATAAAACCTAAGCGTTGTAGTGTGCCGTTTATCAGTAAACATCGCTTCCTATGTTTTGTTGTTTGTAAACAATGACATCATATTATTTGATTCGGCTGAACGTAAACAGTCATTGGCAATACTTAAAACTCCCTACTCGAATCATTTGCTGTTCAAATACGGGAGCCTAATATCAAAATAACATAGGTACTGTGTGCAGACGGTTTAGCAAAAAGTGGATGATTTTGTTAAAATAATCGCAAGAATTAATTTTATCGTTAGACCGGGTAACTTGAGAAAGCATGACAGGCCTTAGGCTTATGCAATAGTATGTACAGTCGCACGTCAAACATTATATAGGTCTAATAGTTGTCCGATCTTTTCGTAAACATATAAACGAAACATTTCCACTAATGAACTGCCATGTCGTAGTGGATACCCGATATGTTGCATTTATTTAGCCAAATTATTTTAAGAAGAGGCAAAAAAGTGAATTGAATATGGAATTATTAACGACTTTAAGGCATGAAAAACAGGACATTGCAAATCGCATGCAGAGATTTGCTGTGGTTTCGTATTCCACATTTTGAATAATTCATACAAAGCTCCGGCATAAACAAACCAGAAACGCGGGGCATTTCCATTTCCAAAAAAGATCCATTATTGTGTTACACTACAAGACAAAGCAAGACGTTGAAAAGCCATACTAATCCACGAGGTTGAGACAATTACAATAAAATATTCCGCGTTGATATTACTCTCTTACACTCGAAAACAAAGCAGTTCGAACTTAGCGCTAAATCGTAAGCGTCGAACCAGGAGAACCGTTATCCTCTCCGTTGAGATTCCGGCGCTCTCACGCTGTGCTGCCACGTCACTTCAGCAATGCATTGTCTCCTGGATGAGTCAGACAATCCTGTATATTTATTATTCAACTGCGCACGGCCTGCACTTCTGGTTCCAACACGGTGTAGGATTACTGCACTCTGGTCATGCATCATGTGGGGATGATCAAAGCGAGGGGAAAATGCTGTCGTTTGCCCAACAGAGACCACGTTTTAATAGTTTTAAATCTACACACAACTCAGATCGACATTTGTTCATATTCAGAATGTCTAAAATCCAGATCTACATTATTGTATATTAACACATAATTAACATTATTGTGTAAACCAAACTGAAATCAAGCCATTTGTTTTCTTCATCTTCATTTTATTATTTGTATTCATCTTCTTCTCCTCCTCCTTCAACATTCGGCATGTTCTGTTAATTTCGTTACCAGAATATGATGATCTTATGGCCGGGGTGTAATTCAACTAGTCGGTCTTTTTCAATACATCACGACCAACACAACCATTATATTCTGCCACTGAAAGTGGTCATTGCCAAAGTCCACGTCGTCCTCGGGATTACATGTTGTCCCAATTAACGATATCAGACCAGCATTAACGCGACCCAGATTCGAGAACCAGGTTTTTACTCGTAATATACCATATCTGGTTTGGGACTTGAACTAAGAACTCTGGCTTGCAAAACGGAAGTTTTAACAGTCAAAGAATGTCATGGCAAAACACGGAAATATTAAGCTAATCTCTCATGATGTACGCAAAATACACAACTGAAAAAACATCAAATGACCTCAAGTTTCCCATTAATGTTTTCTTAATCGATGCGTCATAACCATTGCAAACTGTGAGTCATCGTCTTGTAATTGATTCCGTTCTTGAATTCAACAGTCCAATCACTAACACTGCATCTTGGTAAACTTGGTAAAATAATTATTAGTAAATAATAAACAAATGCATGTGTTCGACCGAAACATATTGCTGATTTTGGAAGTCCTTCAGAATACAAATGTGATCTGTAGGGTGGCATTCTGAGTATGCAAGCTTGAATACTCAAGTCACACATCAATTCATATATTTACCAACAAGCGTTAAAGGCCAACAACACGTTTCGTTTTAAGATAGTGAAAATCAATACGTGTCAAAGGTTTACGTACATCAACCGCACCAGCTTAACTATTAGGTGGACACTATTAATGTGTAATCCTGTTCTACATAGTCACCATCGTCAGTTTCTGCATCTCTTTTCTCTACCTGCAGAATGTGTAAGACGAAACTCCAGTGGTGATTAATAATCCAGACACTGAAGTGTTAGTCACTGCTACTGCATCAACGATGCGCATGCAGCCTCATCTGTACTTACATGCAGAAAAAAAATCCCAGCCCCATATATGCAAAGTAACAGCGATGTGGGTCCACAGGCAGACAGACAGACAGACAGACAGACAGACAGACAGACAGACAGACAGACAGACAGACAGACAGACAGACAGACAGACAGACAGACAGAGAACCTTATTGTTTTATAATATATAAATATGTTGGTGGTATACTGCCCGACATATTGCCTTTAATAAGCCAAATCCAGTGAATACCCTGAGGAAAGATGCTGGGATGGAATGCAGCCCAAGGGGAGGATTGGTGAGAAGCCGGATGAGTTGGATAGGCCACTTGGTAAGGATGGATGCAGACAAAACAGCGATGAGAGCAGAGGCGGAAAATATCTAGAACGCAGGGAAAGACGAAGACCATAGTTGAGGTGAGACGACGGCTAGAACAGGCAGTTGCTAAGATCGAAGGAAGACGAAAGGTGGAGAGACAGGAAAGAATGGACAGAAAGAACAGAACAAGTGGTACCACAATATTATACCGAACCATCGCTTCTGCACAACAGGAAACAAGCAGGACGAACACCGTATTCGCAAGTTGAACATATCTTCCTAGTAAACGAGCATCTGCAACAAAAATGGGGCACCTGGGAATTTAGTGGTGAAAGCAAACCACCAGTGTAGTTGGCTAAATGGTTAGGGTTACCCGTTCAGATTATTAACAACTTAACTAACACTATAATAGACGGTGGCTTAACCGTAAATCCATTTGATGCTCAGCGCGGTCGCGATGTTCCCACGTTCAACATAACCAATTCACCGCACTATTATGTTATTAATTACCACCTGGATAATTCCCGGTAACGGAATAGGCAAAATCCCTTTAAGTTATTGTGAAGTATTAAGTTAGTATTAACTAGGAGCCACACAATTTTCCCGGTGGCTGGGCAGCGCTATTTAATATTTTCATGATACTATCGAGCCTTTTCAAGGACGTTTACGTACTTTTTCTATCCGTATAAACCCAGCTTCTAGCTTCACGGCCACCGTTCCCAATGTTGTGTAAACACACCCTATACGGTTAGATAATCGTTGAATAACTCTTAAATACATCCATAGCTAGATTATCGATAAAACGTAGGCCTAGTCTATCGGCGAAGCGATGAAAACCATACACATACGGTGAAGAAGCAATAATACACCGACTGTTTTCTGTACAACGATACACTGTCTGCAGTGAATACCACCGCTTAGATATTGGCAACCGTCTGTCGGTCATTTCAGTTCGATCGATTTGTCAGTGATTCATGCACAAACTCACGGATACGTGATCTACGCCTGTTCGGTCGGCGAACCAATGAAAAGGCAGAATATTTGTCTTCGGCGTAATTCTTGGAAGGGTTAATTATTCACCGTGCGAACCGGAAGGCATTAAAATCCCTATACATCTCCTTATCAATGTATTGATCCGTACACATTGTTCATGGGTTCCGGCTGTGTACTAAGACCAGAAAGGATTCCAATGTGGTGGCAAAAGAGCCAATTTTCACACATGAGACAATATGATTTACTGGAATCGTGATCCTTAAATGTATCTCCAATGGCAACATTTATGGGCCATACTTTACGTAAACAGTGCATTTATTGCGGATAGATTAAACAAGTTGCAAATTGGAAATCTCGAGGCACTGAGGAGGACAGCATCATTTATGAGGACGACAGGCGTTCCCGTCTAAAGTGAGGCACTGGGGAGGACTGCATCATTAATGAGGACGACAGGCGTTCCCGTCTAAAGTGATCGACGACGAAGAAGAAATAAGTTGCAGGTTTAATAGTAAATTAAACTGCATTTTCTCAAAGCGTCTATACTATGTCTAAATCCCGAAAAGGTGGCACTTTCAATTGTGTTAAAACCAAAATACAAAGTTACAGTGGCAAAATGTCTGATGTAAAAAAATGTTGATGGTAAATGCACGAGGACAAACAAAATTCGCCTATCCGGTATGTCTTTCTGCATACATTTCGGAAAAACTTGGAAGCGGTGTGCTGAGTGTTTAGCAACTCTCTAGAGGATGCCACTCTGTTAAATGTTATGATCAAAATACTGTAACGGTGATAACTTATGTCATTTGTTTTTTTGATTGGTGTAAACGAGAGTAAATCAATGCCCGTTACAAAACAATCGTTTAGACGCATTCACAAGCCAATTAATGTCGCACACTTGTTGCACTTTGCGTGGATGCAGACGAACATGCATGTGTTTACGCGGCCACTCAATACCTGTGCGTCGTCAACTAGCAGCCACTGACTATACCTACTCGTCACTGTGGTTATGTTTGTCTTCCCACCCACTGTGTGCTCGTCGTGAGTTCATTAGCGATTGTTTAACTACGCCTTCCTGTCGTTTGCATAATGGGGGTCATGAACTCTAGCCGACGCAGCTTCCCGATAAGTGTCGCCATTTTGTAGGCAATGCGACGGTACATGTTGTGTGTGTATGCTATCTGTCTAGATTTATATGCATTAACACACCAACACCACACATAAAACCCGTATAATTCCATAACATAATTTCCAACAGTAAATATCCGCATTTAAAAAAAAAAAATAATAATACTTATTGTTATCCATAGACCTGTGCTTCATTTGAATGGTTCGATCCGAATACCATGAAAATACGGACGGTATTCCTAAGCACCTACTTAACGGGTACACTTATTGAGCGGTCACGATATTAAAAAAGATATGTTCTAATATCTTATGGATATTATCCTGTTATTGGCATTGCCCAAAGCGTTTTACATTCCCTAGCAGACCTGTTCATTCGAACATCATCTACGCTGCAATTAATGCGCATCGGTTACCGTACACAAATAGCCATCATTGTCTGTAGCCAGCACTCATTCATACAGCTGATTGAATTGGAGCAAGGTCGAGTAAAATACCTTGCCCAAGGTTTACATGGCAGCAATAGGATTCGAGCCTGAAATCTGTCGATTGAGAGTCCGAAGCTCTAGCTACGACGGCACCGCGCTGCACACATATTAGGTTAAACATAGGCCTACGCTAGTTTATACAAAGACGTACATGATTGTATGATGTAGAACGACCAGATGTTGTATCTTGACGTATAGCCGACTTCATAAAACATGAATAATCGTTGTGTGAAGGAACGTTAGCGTGCAAATTGAAAATTAGATATTTTTCTTGGATACGCCTACAAAAGCTTTAAATTGCTTTAAACGGATCACTGACGATATGAGGGCATCAGTGATCACTGACGATATGAGGGCATCAGTGATCACTGACGATATGAGGGCATCAGTGATCACTCACAGGAAGGTTTACTGACGCCAGTCAACACATATCACGTTGGCTACGTAATCACTCAAGCATACTTATTAATTATTTTAGTTCAATCCTGTCAGAAATGTCACTTCTCCATCCGCTGTTTTAACACTAGATGCCGTTGCTATTCGCAACACAAACAAACAAACAAACATACAAGGCCACTGTTCGTCGTCATAAAAGCTTCAAACTCAGTCAAAGACCTTTGATATTTTTATAGACCTTTCACGCGTCTGCGTCTGTTGCTGCTATAAACAGCCGAGTGCATTGTTATCATTCATTAATGACAAGTGTGGTATTTTGAGTTCTATAACGTTTCTACATTTCGAGTTGTAGTCAAATCTGAAAGAGACGAATACAAAAAGAGTTTTCATACGATCAATACGTGCAAACGTATGCTGCTAAGCAAACACATTTCTTTTAAAGATGTTTATCGCACCCACAGCACCATGACTACCATAGAACGAACTTCCGCTTCCGGTTACTAATAATGCTGCTAGGAATTACGGGAAATAATGGTGATAGTGAATTTCTGTCTCGCGTAAACGCAAGTGTAATTTATCGGGAATTATAAGAATAACGACACGTTCATCATAAATGGGCCCTAGTGAAAATTGGTCGGAAGTGCGAAACGCACATTCAAAGAGGCTCAAAAATATTGCTTTTCACATTTTTCTTAAAATCTTAGCACTATTATCAAAATATCATATTTCCATTTGTGCGCGTTGAAAACAACGGAAATTGTGGCATGCATTTAGTTAAATGTGTATGCTCTGATATACATGTATTAGATTTTAAAAACATGGAGAGCTTGTATTCAAATTGATAATCAACCCGAGGCCGTGAAGTGCGCCCAAACGGGCCCCTAAATGGTCAGCTGTACTAACATGTGTTCGCTATCGTCGATATGCTGTTAGTACAATACATTCACCTGCATTTGTAATGTATTCTGATATTACATTATTTTACATATATAAGGTATTACGTATTACCCAGTTATATACTACTACTACTAATAATAATAGTAATAATACAATTTTTAAGCAAAACAATAATATTACTGATATTCTTTATATAGCGTCAATATGAGCTGTATGAATACATATTATATTTCTACATTATCAAGTAGTGTAATATATAAGAATATTGTCAAGTTGCATGTATCACCAACCCATGATAATAAACCCCATAGCGAGTATATCACCTGTACTGAAAGGAGATCAATCAACAAAGCAAAAGTTGAGTAGCAGAGAAAAGACATGCATCACCACGCTCAGTCCATACAAATGTCAACTTCGAATGAGAACAAAATCTCACAAAAATCGTACAAAACGAAAGGAATCAAATACGAGTGGAACTAAACAGGGAATGAAGAGATCGTTCGCCATGCCACTGCGATGTCTCGAAGCTTCCAAAACAAGCGGTGAAGAAGCAATAATACACCCACTGTTTTCTGATAGTAAAAGCTCTATTTCACGACGGCAACGGCAAACCGCGACAGCAAACGGCAAAATAAAAACCGCGATATATTGAATTACCGAGACCCTAGTACACTGCTCTACGGCAAACCGCTCGACGGCAAAATTGCTAGACGGCAAACCGTCGAGAATCGAAACAAAAGCGAATTTTTCAGAAAGTACCACGCGGCAAATTGCTCTTTGACCAATCAACGTTGTTGTTTTTGTATGACGTGAAAGTGCACATGTCAGTTTGCACGTGTTCCAATATAGAGATGTAAACACGTTAAAATAAAGGAAAACGGATTCATATTAGCAGCGCCGTCTGTTGATGACAGTGGTTGATAACCCTGAATTAGCAGCGCCGCCTGTTGATAGCCCTGAAAAAAATAATGATGTAGACAAAAAAACGAATGGTAGAGGTAGCGAGACGGGAATTGCTATATGCTCCATCCCATCCTTATTCTAAAGACGCAAAGAAGAAGATGGCCGTGTGGGAAAGCATTGGGGCCAATCTACACATGACTGACTCTACGAGGAAGTGCAATGTAATGCGAATTGCCAGAACTCCAAATTCAAATACGTTATCCAGATCATACTCACCTGTCAATCATATATTAAAACAAGCTGACACAGGGAAATATCTTGGGGTAATAGTCACAAACAACCTATCCTGGTCTACGCATATCTCCCAAACTTGCAACAAAGCCAATGCCACTTTATCATTCTTAAGGAGAAATCTGAAGTTGTGTCCGCAAGTCCTAAAAGAAAGAACTTATCTTACCCTTATTCGCCCCATTCTAGAAGACGGCTGCACAGTATGGGATCCACACTTACAAAAAGACATAAACACACTTGAGAAAATACAAAGAAGAGCAGTCCGTTTCGTAAAAGGCGACTACAATTACAACAGCAGCGTAACAAATATGATAAAAGATTTAGGTTGGTCAAATCTCGATGAGAAGAGAAGGAGCCGCCAATTATTACTCATGTTCAAAATCGTCCACAATCAAATTGCTGTCCCGTCCAGAAACATTTTAGTACCTGCAGACAGACGCACACGCTCAAATCACCCTTGCAAACATAACCCCCATCAGAGCCAACACTGAAGAATATAGAAATTCCCTTTTTCCCCGCACTTTAACTGTATGGAATATCCTAGAAGCGGCATTAGTTAAAGGGATTCTTTGTAAGCTAATGTACATTCGAAGTGTACCGTATCAAAACGGATTAATTTCCCATAAGTACTTTCTCTGCTACTTATGTCTTGCATGTTTATGCATAATTTGGGTGTTATCTGCCCAAAAAGCCGATAAACAATTGTGTTTACACGAATAATTTTGAGCTTGTTGCCACGTGGATGATTAATTCTGCAGCCCGAGTATAATGAATATTCATGCACGCGCAGTGACCCACACAAAGACCGTTGACGTCACACACACAACAACAACTCTGATTCCGAGGTGAGTTGATTCAAGCAATGGCTTTGTAAATAAGCCATTTGTAGACATATGCATATTGACAGCTAATTATATAAGTGTAGGAAGCTTATGCATTTTTTAATTACCCTGTTTCCCAATGCCGTCAGCCGAGTAACGTTTCGATTAAGTAGAATTATAACGACTAACGTCCGCCGACGCGGACGGCTGCAGTCGGTGTCAGCTGCCGCTGGGATTGTCACTGAGTCTGAGTCTGTCGATCTACTACACTGTCTACAGTAACTAGCCTAGACCTAGGCAAGGGTCTCGCCTTTCTAATTAGTAAAACTGCATTGTCCAGTATTTTACATGCAGTGAACGAAAATGCACACTAAAATATCAGTATATGCAACCATAGCAAGAGGATTAATCTGGTCGTGGATGTAATATTTTGCCTAAATCTGGAATTTGGGTATGTGTGTCTACGAAATAGTCTTGCCTTTCCAAATTCCAGTCAGCCGTTTTTTAGAAGTCCCCGTTTCCCCCTTATTTAAACCGAAACATAAAAATGTGAGATTCGTACGTTCACAGACTGCCTTTAATGCTACAGCTACGATTGTTAGTAAACCTGGCTGGCATGTCAGCATCATTCAATGTAAACGTTTTAGGTTTGTTAAAAAGTACACAATACCATGTTGCCACGGAATTTTGTGATGCACGAATTTTGGACACTAGCAGATCTGCAATGTAGTATACATAAGTTTTTTTTCCATGAATATATTTTTTTTCTAATAATAGATCAGACCAAGTTGCGCTGCTTCATGTGAATAGCACATTTGATAGTAATAGTACTTGCTAAAAACAAATTAAACATTTATTGTTGACGTGTTACTTTACCGTTACTGTACACATTTCACGAGAATGGCCCATATATGTATAATTATATACAACATTAATTATTAGAGCAAGAATAAAGGAAACATACAGTGCACTCTGGATAAGGTCGAACTTCTAGGGACCCATGACAATACTGATAAGTGGAATTTCTGATAACTAGAAAGTTATCGAAAGCCCCCCCCCCCCCTTATTGGGACCTTTGCCCTGGACCGAGGAAAAGATTGACTTAACTTAGCGAAAATTCACTTATGTGAGTTCAAGTTATCTGGTATGCACTGTATATGACCAATGGATACAGGTAATTATGTAGAAGCAAATTAAATGGTGGCCAAAGTAATGGATTGGGGTTTTAGTCTGACTGAATCAATGTAACAAGGTTATATTGTATTTCTTTTCCATTTAGCCAGCCAACTTGGTGATAAGTCCCATAATCCAATATCTAAGCTGAATTAATCTGTACAGTGTTGAGGTAGTTAACTCACATTTAGGCTCAGTTTACTAAATTCAACTTGTTTATTTGCAGGAACATTGGAAATAGCTGAGCTGATGGAAAGAGGAAATTGAAGTGCTCTACTTAACAGTGCCACTAATTGGACAATGGGTCACCTGACATAAGATGATGTCTCACTTTGTTCTGCCCCATTCTGTTTTGTGCGGGAAGTTGTACCTCACTTCGAGTTTCAAATGGATGTGTGCATCTGATAGCTTTGTGTATCAAAATGCATAGCAGTGCTATTAATAGGGCAACATGTTAACTGACACAGTAGTGAAAAAGATATCTGACTTTGTTCTGCCACATTAGTTCTGTGTGGCTTCTGCTGGGAATATGTACATCACTATGTTTCAAATGGATTTGTGCAATCGATCGATTAGTGCATCCAAATGCACATCATCCCGTCAGTATGTTGCAAAGTAGGAGTACATAATAAAATGTATGCTTTTTATGCTCATCGTGTTTGGATTGTGTTCTACGGCATATTCTTCAAAACATTTTGAAACAAGTTTGTGTTAAAGGGATTCTTTGAGAAAGTTAATCTCTCTGTAATGCACGCAAGTATTAGGTAATCCTGTTAATGTGATTATTTCATGTAATTCTATGCCTTTATTTAATTAGAATTATGTTTTATTAATCACTAATGACCCTGACAATATATCAAAAAATAACTCTGCGTACGCGGAGTTTCTACTTTGGGCCCACCTTCACGATCCGTATAAGGCATGTTCATGAAAATTCGGGACTTCGATTAGCTACGCCGAGTTAATGGATGCAAGAAATACGTCATCGACATGTGTGTATATGAATTAGCCACCGCTATGCGAATGAGTCCTGACCGATAAAATTATCAAAATGAAACGGGGACCAGCTGCTGTTTATGTCACAGATTCAGCAAAGAAAAGAAGGTAATTGTATGAGAAAAAAAACGGAGAATGAACATACCGACAGTTATGACAGACGGATTGATTTAAAAGAAAAAACACCACCTCCCCATGCACGAAACCATGGCTATGGCGACACGAGAGCGCTTGAGTCGTTTCTGCAATGTGTATACTATACAATATAGGTATCACAATATCTATATTCTACAGTATACACATTGCACAAACGACTCAAGCGCTCATGGATGGCGACGCCGATGTCGTATTGAATGATTAGTATTGTTTTGTTGGAATATAAAACTATGGTACTATCATGTTCTTTTTTTATTAGGTACATCTGGCTATACACTTTGAAGTGAAGTTTTAATGAAACGTTTATATAACAGAAACTTACCGAAGCCGAGAAACATTCAATAATGAAACCATTTTATTTGCACCATAAATCCAGCTGCTATTTCCATAAGCAGTATAAATACATTATACATCACTACGGTAATTTATTATATTCAAATAGGATAGATGGTTATGTACTTTACTATCCACACGAGGTTTGATTTTAGCTTGAAAAATGTAGATCTATAAAGAGCATATTATTATTGTCGATAAAATATTAAGATATATTGCATCAGTGTAAAAACATGTTTTATTTTGTACTGGGAGTGCAATAATTATTTCTTCTGCCCATCATTTAGAGTAAAAGATATTGAATTTGTTCCTGTCGAACTCCTGTTTCGATAACAAATAAAATGGCTATTGTATGATGGAAATAAAGTTATAAAATTACAAAACGTTAAAAGTAATGCATATTGTTTTCAGTCATCATTGGTGTATTTAGCTCAAGAAGATCCCAAAAACATTTTAATTGTTTTGGAACATTTATATTTTATGAATTTTCAAAATTATTATAAAAGCAACTTTGTTGACACCTTTTTATACACTACTCCCAGTATAGTTCACTTAACACAAACTTGTTTCCAAAAAAATTGAAGAATATGCTGTAGCTCACGATCCAAACAATTTAGATATTGGATTATGGGACTTATCACCAAGTGTACAGCTAAATGGAAAAGACATACAAGAGAACCTTGTTATGTTGATTCAGTCAGACTAAAATCTCAATCCATTACTTTGGCCAATTTTTAATTTGCTTCTACATAATTACCTGTATGCATTGGACATATACAGTGCACTCCTGATAACTCGAACTCACATAAGTGAATTTTCGCTAAGTTAAGTCAATATTTTCCTTTGTCCAGGGCAAAGACCCCAATGGGGACCTTCTGATAACTTTCTAGTTTTCAGAAATTCCACTTATCAGTATGGGTCCCTGGAAGTTCGACCTTATCCAGAGTGCACTGTATGTTTTCCTTTATTATTGCTCTAATAATTAATGTTGTATATAATTATACATAAGGGCCATTCTCGTGAAAAGTGTACAGTAACGGTAAAGTAACATGTAAAAATTAAATGTTTAATTTATTTTTAGCGAGTATTATCATTAACAAATGTGCTATTCACATGAAGCAGTGCAACTTGATCTGATCTATTATTAGATTTTTTTTTAAATATATTCATGGATAAAATTTGATGTATACTAGAGTACAGATCTGCTGGTGTCCAAAATTCGTGCATCGCAAAATTCCGTGGCAACATGGTATTGTGTACTTTTAACAAACCTAAAATGTTTACATTGAATGATGACATGCCAGCCAGGTTTACTAACAATCGTAGCTGTAGCGTTAAAACAGTCTGTGAACATACGAATATCACATTTTTATGTTTCGGTTCAGATAAGTGGGGGAACGGGGACTTTTCATAAACGATATTTGACTGGAATTTGGAAAGGCAAGACCTGTAGACACACATACCCAAATCCCAGATTTAGGCAAAAACATTACATCCACGACCAGGTTAATCCTCTTGCTATGGTTGCATATACTGATTTTTTAGTGTGCATTTTCGTTCACTGCATGTCAAATACCGGACAAGGCAGTTTTACTAACTAGAAAGGCGAGACCCTTGCCTAAGGCTATGTTATTTACTGTAGTAGAGGCTCGACTGACTCAGTGACAGTCCCAGAAGTAGCTGACACCGACTGCAGCCGTCCGCGTTGGCGGACGTTATAATTCTATTTAATCGAAACGTTACTCGGCTGACGGCTTTGGGAAGCAGGGTAATTAAACATTGCATACGCTTCATACACTTATACAATTAGCTGTCAATATGCATATGTCTACGAATATTTACAATGCCATTGCTTGAATCAACTCACCTCGGAATCAGATTTGTTGTTGTATGTGTGACGTCAACGGTCTTTGTGTGGGTCACTGCGCGAGCATGAATATTCATTATACTCGGGTGCAGAATTAATCATCCACGTGGCAACATGCTCAAAAGATTCGCGTAAATTGTTTATCGGCTTTTTGGGCAGATAACACCCAAATTATGCATAAACATGCAAGACATAAGTAGCAGAGAAAGTACTTATGGGAAATTAATACGTTTTGATACGGTACACCTCGAATGTATATTAGCTTACAAAGAATCCCTTTAAATTAACTACTGGGAGTAGTGTATAAAAAGGTGTCGATAAAGTTGTTTTTACAATAATTTTCAAAATTCATAAAATATAAATGTTCCGCAACATTGAAAATGTTTTAGGGATCTTCTTGAGCTAAATACACCAATGGTGACTGAAAACAGTATATGCGTTACTTTTAAAGTTTTGTAATTTAAAAAATTTATTTCCATCATACAATGGCCATTTTATTTGTTATCGAAACGAGAGTTCGACAGAAACAAATTCAATATGTTTTACTCTAAATCATGGGCAAAACAAATAATTATTGCACTCCCAGTACAAAATAAAACATGTTTTTACACTGATGCAATATATATAATATTTTATCGACAATAATATTATGCTCTTTATAGATCTACATTTTTCAAACTAAAATTAAACCTTATGTAGATAGCAAAGTATATAACCATCTATCCTATTTGAATACCGCAAATTAGTGTAGTGATTTATAATGTATTTATACTGCTTATGGAAATAGCAGCTGGATTTATGGTGCAAATAAAATGGTTTCATTATTGAATGTTTCTCGGCTTCGGTAAGTTTTTGTTATCTAAACCTTTCATTAAAACTTCACTTCAAAGTGTATAGCCAGATGTACCTAGTGAAAAAAGAACATGATAGTACCATAGTTTTTATATTCCAACAAAACAATACTAATCATTCAATACGACATCGGCGGCGCCATCCATGAGCGCTTGAGTCGTTTGTGCAATGTGTATACTGTAGAATATAGCTATTATAATACCTATATTGTATAGTATACACATTGCAGAAACGAATCAAGTGCTCGTGTCGCCATCGGCGGTTTCGTGCATGGAGAAGTGGTGTTTTTTTTAAAATCAATCCGTCTGTCATGAACTGTCGCCATGTTTATTCCATATATTTTCTTTCTTTTCTTTGCTGAATCTGTGACATAAACAGCAGCTGGTGCACGTTTCATTTTGATAATTTTATCAATCACGACTCATTCGCATGGCAGTGGTTAATCCATATACACACATGTTGATGACGTATTTCTTGCATCTATTAACTCGGCGTAGCTAATCGAAGTCTGACGGACAGTCCCGAATATTCATGAACATGCCTTATATGGATCGTGAAGGTGGGCCCAAAGTAGTAATTTGTTCGATATATTGTCAGGGTCATTAGTGATTAATAAAACATAATTATAATGAAATAAAGGCATAGCATTACGTGAAATAATCATATTAACAGGATTACCTAATAATTGTGTACATTACAAAGAGATTTAAATTCTCAAAGAATCCCTTTAATACAAAGGACGCCCCACAATTTAAGGAACTACTAGGCCGTGCGCAATGCTCATAGAGCAACCAACATCATTGGCGCGATACCCAGCTGATATTTGCCGATTATTAAACAGAAACAGAAACGATGCTTAGTAGTACAATAAACTGTTCTTGTGACATGCGAAATAGGTATAAAAAAAGCTATTCAAAAATCGTGTGGTATTCTTAAATACCCCGTAGAGATAGTAATTTTAATAGATATACGCTAAATTTTAGCACAAACGTAGTCAGGTAAGTGGAGAAGATGATCCCGTAGAGAGAAAACTATCAGAGTGAAAAATTTCAATTTTATGAAAAATCTCGCTTAAGGGGAGAGTTTTGTACGCCGTTCCCCTACTTTTGGTGTATAGATGCATGGATGGCGAGAGACTGGATATAGAAATTGTGGTTCTACACATGCGTGTGAATATATTTCGTGCCGGCTAAAAACATGATAAATTAAGTTAACTGCATTTACGCACGGTCATTTATGTAAATATGTAGCCATAGCCCTACTTGTGTGTGCGCGGTTAGGCCTTACATTGCCCCTTCTGCACGCCTTCCTTCAGAACCGAAATTCTTAAATCCAGTGACGTCGAGTTTATATAGGATCTGATATGTGTGTTATCTAAACCAAGAGGCGTTAATTGTGTATAATCACAGGTGGCAATATTTCTGATATGACTGACCGTGACTTAAAGGAGCCTTTAATTGGCAAGCCTCAACTTGAAGGACACCGAGTAGTAGCAACAGGAACAGCCGAAGCGGGCTTAATGATGTTTTGTGAGATATCTACTCCGCGAATCCCGTTTGTGGGTTACGGTGGGGATCATCTCTTACGTTCGAATCTTAGTAAAAACAACGTGATATGTGCTAATGTCAGTCGACTTCTGCGCAAAACAGTATTGCTCTAAGTTTTGTTTAGTTGTCTTCACCACGCACCGTTATAAACTAATATTTGTCGTCAGCCTTTAACTCATCCTGCTTCCTCCATTGTATGCGTCCTCTCTCTCTCCCCACTCCCTCCCTCTCTCTCTCTCTCTCTCTCTCTCTCTCTCTCTCTCTCTCTCTCTCTCTCTCTCTCTCTCTCTCTCTCTCTCTCTCTCTCTCTCTCTCTCTCTCTCTCTCTCTCTCTCTCTCTCTCTCTCTCTCTCTCTCTCTCTCTCTCTCTCTCTCTCTCTCTCTCTCTCTCTCTCTCTCTCTCTCTCTCTCTCTCTCTCTCTCTCTCTCTCTCTCTCCTCTCCTCTCGCTCTCTCCCTCTCTCTATCTCTCTCCCTCTCTTTCTCCCCCCTCTCTCCCTGTCTCTCTCCCTCTCTCTCCCTTCCTCTCTCTCCCTCTCTCTATCTATCTCTTTCTCCCCCTCTCTCTCCCTCACTCTCTCACCCCCTCTCTCTCCCTCTTTCTCTCCCTCCCTCTATCTCTCTCACTCTCCTTCCCCCCCTCTCTCTCTCTCCCCCTCTCTCTCTCTCTCCCTCCCTCTCCCCCTTTCTCTCCCTATCTCTCTCTCCCTTCCTCACGCTCTCTCTCTCCCTCTATCTCCCCCTCTCTCTCCATGTCTCTCTCTCCTTCCCCCCCTTTCTCCCCCTCCCCCCTCTCTCCCTCTCTCCCTCTCTCCCTCTCTCTCTCTCTCTCTCTCTCTCCCTCTCCCTCTATCGCTCACTCCCTCTCCCCTCTCTCTCTCTTTCTCTCCCTCTCTCTCTTCCCACCAATAAAACAGAGGGCATATGGCTCGATATCCCTTTATTCACCTGTTGTTGGGGTCAAACTGTGACATATTCTATATAATGGTGTTGGGGAGGGCGCCTCCCACTTATTTTCTAGAGTCCATCTCACACCACTCACACCTTCCAACTCCCAACAATTTATTTAGGCCAAACGCCCGCCAATTGTAAGACCAACCTCCCATTTCATGTCACGATAGCTCCAAAGCAACCACCCAAAACACTGAATATTGTCTATAATTGGCATTATTTATCGCCATTTTCATGCGGCATCCATGTGTGTAGATTACTCCAGCGGAATATATAGCTGTGTAGTTTCGATGTCTTTCATTGCAATGATTAAACATGTTCCGTAACCAACACAATGTCGACGGTTTACGTTGCTATGAATGCGACAGATGGCCAGTGTTGTGTGTGGCACTGAAGCGATTCTCTGCAGACCGCCTTCGGGCAGGCGTGATGATCAGATTACGTGCCGAGCCGAAGGCCCCTTCCCATAACCTATGCATACCTCTGGTCTGGCGCCGGAAACTTTTTCTCGACCACGACTTTTTGGGCAACGAAATTAGCGTGACAGATGCTAGCCAAAGCCATGTCAAGGCACGAGTTACTTAATTTTTCATCAGTCTTTAAAATCGATAAAACCTGATTTTTTTTTAAAGCCACTTCGGTCACGCAATCCGCATTTTCGAAGATTGCCAGGAAATTACAAGCTTGGTGAATGCGCGCCATAAAAAAAACGATTGACAAGCGCTAAGTACATAAATGTCATCAGGCGTCACGCTCATTTAGTATTAGCTGCGGGTTAAAAATGTTGTATACGTTTACGTTTTGTATAACAGGGCATTTGACCATCGGATCGTCTCGAGCCATGTGTGGTAATACACACTGCCCCTGGTATATACCCAATATAATGGACGAACGTTCACTGAATCAGCTGTACTTCGTTCCACTTGCTGTCTTCATAGGTCTTCATTGTGGGAACCAGGCGCACGCCCAACACACCTGAATATTATTCCAGGAAATCCCCGTCCGACCATCCCCTTACTCTTTGTGGAACCGTCAAGGTGTTAGCTAATCATGTTTTGACCATTCATATTTGTGGGTGTAAGAGATAAATCCACATGTCGATACATCGATATGCCGATGTAGGCCTACTGGTGTATTCAGCAGCTCCAGGACGCATTTCGCCACTTGACGTGTATTCACAGGATCATTGCCCAGAGGGCATTTATTCATAGTATGTTTTCTCGTGGAGACTTTCGCCCTATCACGGTTACAATTCCCAGGGCGTGCACGTCTGTTATCTCGGTCATATGGTCGTGACATAAACGGCCACGGGAACCATCACAACAATAAACAAAAGTACCAATAACAAATTAACTTTACAAACTGTAAGAATCTCAGGTCAAGCAGGAGGCGACAAACCACGAATATGTTTCATCCGCTATTTATTAACTCTTCGTGAATGTCCATTGTAAATGAGTTTGAGTATGTTTGAGTATATAAAAGTAAGATGTCCGTTTCCTATTTATAAACGCTTACTCAAAACATTCAATTTGTAAACAACTGGTATTGTCTTTAATTGGCACTTATTGCAGAAGCATGAGTCCCCGCCGTTCATGTGCTTGGTCCAACGGTCGTTTCCACATACCAAACAACAAGTCCTTACTTGGCCTGTTCGCACAGTGGGAGCATAGACCATCCACCGTCGGTTTTATGTCATTTTCTCGATTTCTCTCCCTGTGTGTGCCATCTGCTTTCTTTCGTTTTCGGTGTCTCTCCGTCAGGCGTTTCTTGACCTTTCTCTTATTCTCTTCACTGGGGGGGGGGGGGTTCAATGTGATTGTTCATCGTGATGACTGGGTACGGGAACAGGCAACGCTCCTTTAAAGCAATTTACGTTAAAGATCCCTCCTCGATTCAATTTCTCATTGCAGATTTTATTTCGTGAAAAATCAAACCTACCTTGTGTCAACAACGACTTGCTAGTTCGTTGATGTAGATTTGTGATTTTAGTTTTGTTGAAAACGTCGGACAAACATTATTTTACAGTGATTCAGAAAAGGCAGAGGGGCGAATGATGGGATGGATTTGTTGACCTGTGGAAGGAAAAGTCCCAAAAGAGACAGCAAGAGTGAGATGAATGCGAGTGCTCGAAGCAGAAGCAAGGTAGATAGAAGAAGCGGTGTGTGAGAGAACAAAAGGAAAAGTACTGTTGGGATCTCGGATGTCTGGATATTGTCCAGTTAACATCGGTTTGAGGCGAAGAATTGCCCTTTACTGTTTTTCACTGTGGTGAAACTAAAAAGAAAAAAGATCAGCACAAAGGATGTTCTCAGGAAAATAATGTATACAGACGACCAGAAAGCAAACAAGAAGTAAAAAAATCGTTGCAGGAATGTAACTATGTGTTCAAGAAGCATCGACTGAGAATAAACCTGGAGAAGCAGAAGTGGCATATGAGGAGGTGAACATCAGATTGGATGGGAACGAGATCAAGTAAGCAAATGGTTGTGTGTACGTTGGAGGATTCAGGGGTGGGTGTGCGACAACGGATATAAGCGGGAGTGAATGCTTGAAGAAGGATAAAATGTAGAGGGAGTCATGGTGGACAGAACATTTTCGAAAAAGTTGAAAGGGCAAGTTTTGCTTGGGAGTGTGTGTTACACCGGCATGCCTATATGGTCTGGAGACAGTGGCACTGGCAAAACAACTGTGTCAATATGTGACTTGTGCAAAAGACTGTAGCTGTATGAGCATGCATACAAGTCGCTTCCTCCGTACGAAATATGGCGCGAATGCCAACCGTTCTATGTTGTTCCAAATAAACAATTCAATATTGCACAACGATGGCAGTGGCAGAACCGGTAGCTGCGGCGCCGTTCGTGAATGTTAATCCACCGTCACAATCAAGTGTGTTTAAAGGAAAATCCTAAGGAAGAATGGATAATGTTCAAACGTATGTTCAAGAGCTACATTGTCATAACGAAACTGGACGGAAAGGAGAAGCCGTACCAGCTGGCGGTCCTACTTAACGCAATGGGACCTGTAGGTGTCTGAATGTATGACGTTTTCTGAACAGGAAGACAAGGAAGACACTGTTTTGATCATTATGAAACTGGATGCCGTAATCCAAAGCGAAATAAACGAAACGTATGAGCGGTACGTTTTTAACAGAAAAGATCACAGATGAAACCTTTGATTCGTACTTGTCAGAGATACGAAGTCTTGCAAAGTCGTGCAACTTCTGTGATTGTTTGCGTGATTCACTGATGAGAGATAGGATTTTAATGGGCATACGCGACGCGGGAACAAGAAAGCACCTGCTACAAAAACGGCAATTGACCCTGCAAGCAGCTCTGGATATATGCCGCTCAGACGAGGCAGCAACTGTCCAAATGAAGTCCATCGATGACTCTGCTGACCAAGTACACAAAGTCAAGAAATCATCATCTCGTGATGCTGCCAGACCGAAACCGACATGGAAACACGGCTACACACACGCTGACAGGGAAACACAGCGTCGACAACGTACCACATACAACGATGGTGACGACAAACGCAAGTGTAAATACTGTGGACGCAATCACCAACGGAAGAAAGACTGTTGCCCAGCACGGGGGAGAACGTGCAGGAGATGTGGTCTACGAAATCACTTCTCAAATTGTTGCAAAATGGGATAGAAGAAGGTTCATGCCGTGAACAAGTGTGGATATTCAGATGACGAATCAATCATGGCCATGGACAAAGGAAAATACAGCAAAGGACCAATCTACGCCGGAATGTGGATGAACAGATCATCTATCAAATTCCAAATTGACAGTGGTGCAACCGTGAATGTGTTATTGCATAAGTATGTCAACAAGGATGACACTCAAGCATCTGATGTCACACTACACATGTGGAACAAGACCACAAGATCTGTCATGGGTAAAACGTTGGTAACATTGATAAACGCGGTTACCAAGAAGAATTACTCTGTATGGTTTGAAGTTGTGGAAGGAAACTTCAAATATCATCATGGACGACAAGCAGCAGAGATAGTGGAACTGATAACAGTCAATTACAACAGTTTTGCTTCATGAAATAACGAACATGTTGGACGAATACGCCGATGTATTCAATGGAGGGTTAGGAACTCTACAGGGGAAAGTTCACCATCAAGTGGAAGAGGGTGCAAAACATGTACAGTGTCCTGCCAGGAAAGTGCCAGTTAAACTCAAGCCGAAGCTGAAAACAGAACTAGATCGCATGGTTGAGATGGGAGTAATCTGTCCTATCGTCGAGCCTACGGAGTGGTGCAACCAAATATCAATCCAGACGAACAAGGATATGTCGCTACGAGTATGCATCGACCCGAGGCCACTCAACAAAGTTCTGCATCGTGAACTGTACCCATTACTAACAATGGATGAGGTGTTACATGAATTGACAACATCAAGAGTATTGTCAAAGGTAGACTTACAGTCGGGGTACTGGCACTGTGAACTAGATCACGAGAGCAGTCTACTCACTACCATCATAACGCCGTTTGGTAGATACAGATGAAAACGTCTACCATTCGGAATGAATGTCGGTGCAGAGATCTTCCAGAGGAAATTAAACCAAACACTGGAGGGATTGGACGGAATCGTCTGTGTCGCCGACGACATAGTGGTGTTCGGGCGTGGTGAAGAAGATCGTGACAAGAAGCTGCTCGAGACTGTTGCTCCAACGATGTCGCAAAACAGGCATGAAGGTAAACAGGAAGAAAGTTTTGAAACCTGACGACAGGAAGATAGAGGCAATCCTCAAGATGGAAAACCCGTCAGATGTGAAGGGAATTCAAAGGTTGCAAGGAACAGTAGGCTACTTATCAAAGTTCCTGCCTGGCCTCTCAGACGCTATAGAGCCCATTAGGAGACTGACTCAACATGGCAGTGGACCAATGAACAAGACGAAGCAATGGCGAAAGTAAAGAAGCTGACGACAGAGAGTCCTGTTCTTGCATACTACGACCCACACAGTGAATTAGTCGTAGAATGTGACGCATGTGAAACTGAGACTGGGAGCTGCACTCCTTCAGAACAGGAAACCCATTGGGTACGGAAGTCGTGCACTCACCAGCACGGAAATTCGATACGCTCAAATCGAAAAAGAATGTCTGGCCATTGTGTTCGCGTTGAAACGTTTCCACCAGTATACCTTTGGGAAAAGAACAGTCGTTCACAGTGATCATAAACCGTTGGAAACGATTGTCAAGAAACCGCTACACAAAGCACCAAGGAGATTGCAACGAATGCTCCTTCGTATGCTGCAGTACGACACTGACGTCGTATATCACAAAGGAAAATATATGTATATTGCAGTTACACTATCAAGGTCATACCTGCCGCACATTGGAGGTACCGATAACTTTGGTGCCGTGAATGCAGTGAAGCATCTACCGATCACAGAACGCATGCAAATGCTCAAGACTTGCACGGACAAGGATGAGACATTGCAGATATTGAAACACGAGATACAGCGAGGTTGGCCTGAGACGAGAAATGAAGTACCAACCAGTGTCCATGCACACTACACCATGAGAGACGAACTCGCCGTTAGTGATGGAGTGACATTCCGTAGAAAACGAGTTGTTGTTCCCGAGGGAATGCGGAAACTCACGAAATAATGTCTCCACAGATCACACCTAGGCGTGGAAAGTGTTCTACGAAGAGCACGAGAGTGTCTGTACTGGCCGAACATGGCGGCAGACATCAGACAAGTCGTTGAGAACTGCGAGGCGTGCAGATCATATGAGAGGTCGCAACAGAAAGAAACCCTCATGCCGCAGGAAACACCAACACTATAATGGGAGACATATGGTGTGGACCTATTCAGATGGGAAGGACGAGACTATCAAGTAATAGTCGACTATACATGCAACTTGTGGGAAGCGTCAGTTGTCGTGAGCGATAATGGACCTCAGTATGTTTAGGAAGGATTCCGGACATTCGCAACGAAATGGGATTTTGAACACCAAACAAGCGCACCAGAGCACCAAAATGCCAATGGAAGGCAGAAGCGGCTGTCAAAGGTGGAAAGTTGATGTTCAGCAAATGTAAGAAATCGCACACGGATCCCTACCTTGCTCTGTTAGAAATCAGAAATACACCAACACAAGGACTGGGAAACAGCCCGACACAAAGGTTACTGAATAGGAGAATCCGGACATTACTGCCGATGTCCAGCAAGCTTCTGGCACCGCGAGGGGAAGAGTTTCTGAAACAAGACAGAATTCGTTTCAATGATCTATAACGTAAACAGGCGAAACACTACAACAAAACCGCTAAAGATCTACCTGTCTTGGAAGAAGGGGATGTGGTCCGAATGAAGCCATTTCGTCACGGACAAAAGGAGTGGGAAAAGGCTGCGGTGCAGAGACGACTGGATGAGCGTTCGTATGAAGTAGATACACTGGCGGGCACATACAGGCGAAATCGGGTGCATCTACGAAGAACACGCGAGATAGAGACGACAGTGCCACCTGTTTCCGTCCCGTCACATAACATGCAACGCTATGCAGCTGTTCCTGTCGCGACAACTAGCACGACCCTGAACGAGACGGTGACCAACCCTGAACCAGTGATCATCAGGCGATCAAATACACAAACGAGAAGACCTACGCAACAGTGCAAAAGTGAATGTACATTTGACTGTCTAAGAGTCATTGAGTCATTGAACAGTAATTCCGATTTAATTGGCCAGTCTACTAGATGTTTGAGAACATTTGACATTATAGTTCATCATTATTATTAGTCGCATTTGAATGTTATTACAGTAACGACTAATCATTGTTGCATGTGTTTTACACGTTTAAGCAGTGTGCTAGTTATAATTAATTAGTTGTTATTAATAGAACACCCATTAGAATACTCATAATTACAGTGACATCAAGTTTCCTTTTACTTTTAGAACAGAAGAGATGTGTCAATATGTGACTTATGCAAAAGACTGTAGCGGTATGAGCATGCGCACAAGTCGCTTCCTCCGTAAGAAATATGGCGCGAATGCCAACCGTTGTATGCTGTACCAAATGAACAATTCAATAGTGCACAACAACAGCACATTGAAACAACAACAACAACAGAAGCAGCACGTTTGTGAGGTGAGAACAACTGGGTTCGAGGAATCACAAAAACAAAGAGGGTAAACAGACGAAGGATAAACGACACGAGGAAAGAGTTGGTGTACATTAATGGGAAGATTGGTGAGAAGACAAATGAGACGGGCAGGCTAGCAAAGACAGCAGAGGCTGAAAACGCCAAGGACGCAGGTAAAAGGGAAGACCACAGCTGAGGTAGGATGAATTAAAGCAAAACGATGCACTTTTTATTAAACCGTTAACGCATGTTATTTAAACTATCGCACCCTACATACTTTCAACAAAGCTTATCCACGATTCACTGAATTAGTTGAATAGGCTAATAGAGTGTTTTATGAGCTGCTAAAGGGAAATAAATGCCATTTTGTGGGCATAACTATCTAAAAGAATCAATCAAGAATATTATGCCAGCAGTTTATTAGAACAACCTTGTTGAAGACACTAATACCCCCTCCCCTCCGAACGTGAAGATGTATGACAATCTCGCGGCGCTGAGAAGGTCAGCATCAATTGTGAGGGTGACAGGCGTACATGTCTAGAGTGAGGCACTGAGGAGGACAGCATCATTTGTGAGGGTGACAGGCGTACCCGTCTAGAGTGAGGCACTGAGGAGGACAGCATCATCTGTGAGGGTGACAGGCGTACCCGTCTAGAGTGAGGCACTGAGGAGGACAACATCATTTGTGAGGTGACAGGCGTTCCCGTCTAGAGTGAGGCACTGAGGAGGACAGCATCATTTGTGAGGGTGACAGGCGTACCCGTCTAGAGTGAGGCACTGACGAGGACAGCATCATCTGTGAGGTGACAGGCGTTCTCGTCTAGAGTGCGGCACTGAGGAGGACAGCATCATTTGTGAGGGTGGCAGGCGTACCCGTCTAGAGTGAGGCACTGAGGAGGACAGCATCATTTGTGAGGTGACAGGCGTTCCCATCTAGAGTGAGGCACTGAGGAGGACAGCATCATTTGTGAGGGTGACAGGCGTACCTGTTTAGAGTGAGGCACTGAGGAGGACAGCACTATTTGTGAGGTGACAGGCGTTCTCGTCTAGAGTGAGGCACTGAGGAGGACAACATCATTTGTGAGGTGACAGGCGTACCTGTCTAGAGTGAGGCACTGAGGAGGACAGCATCATTTGTAAGGTGACAGGCGTTCCCGTCTAGAGTGAGGCACTGAGGAGGACAGCATCATTTGTGAGGGTGACAGGCGTACCCGTCTAGAGTGAGGCACTGACGAGGACAGCATCATCTGTGAGGTGACAGGCGTTCCCATCTAGAGTGAGTCACCGAGGAGGACAGCATCATTTGTGAGGGTGACAGGCGTACTCGTCTAGAGTGAGGAACTGAGGAGGACAGCACCATTTGTGAGGTGACAGGCGTTCTCGTCTAGAGTGAGGCACTGAGGAGGACAGCATCATTTGTGAGGTGACAGGCGTCCCCATCTAGATTGAGGCACTGAGGAGGACAGCATCATTTGTGAGGGTGACAGGCGTTCCCGTCTAGAGTGAGGCACTGAGGAGGACAGCATCATTTGTGAGGGTGACAGGCGTTCCCGTCTAGAGTGAGGCACTGAGGAGGACAGCACCATTTGTGAGGTGACAGGCGTTCTCGTCTAGAGTGCGGCACTGAGGAGGACAGCATCATTTGTGAGGGTGGCAGGCGTACCCGTCTAGAGTGAGGCACTGAGGAGGACAGCATCATTTGTGAGGTGACAGGTGTTCCCATCTAGAGTGAGGCACTGAGGAGGACAGCATCATTTGTGAGGTGACAGGCGTTCCCGTCTAGAGCGAGGCACTGAAGAGGACGGCATCATTTGTGAGGTGACAGGCGTTCCCGTCTAGAGTGAGGCACTGAGGAGGACAGCATCATTTGTGAGGGCGACAGGCGTTCCCGTCTAGAGTGAGGCACTGAGGAGGACAGCATCATTTGTGAGGGCGACAGGCGTTCTCGTCTAGAGTGAGGCACTGAGGAGAAAAGCATCATTTGTGAGGTGACAGGCGTTCTCGTCTAGAGTGAGGCCCTGATGAGGACGGCATCATTTGTGAGGGCGACAGGCGTTCCCGTCTACAATGAGGCACTGAGGAGGACAGCATCATTTGTGAGGGCGACAGGCGTTCCCGTCTAGAGTGAGGCACTGACGAGGACAGCATCATTTGTGAGGTGACAGGCGTTCCCGTCTAGAGTGAGGCACTGAGGAGGACTGCATCATTTGTGAGGTGACAGGCGTTCTCGTCTAGAGTGAGGCACTGAGGAAGACGGCATCATTTATGAGGACGACAGGCGTTCTCGCCTAGAGTGAGGCACTGAGGAGGACTGCATCATTTATGAGGTGACAGGCGTTCTCGTCTAGAGTGAGGCACTGAGGAGGAAAGCATCATTTGTTAGGGTGACAGGCGTTCTCGTCTAAAGTGAGGCACTGAGGAGGACGGCATCATTTGTCAGGGCGACAGGCGTTCCCGTCTACAATGAGGCACTGAGGAGGACGGCATCATTTGTGAGGGTGACAGGTGTACCTGTCTAGAGTGATCGACGAAGAAGAAGAAAAACACGTAATTTATATTGCACGGATAGCACCATTGTGATAGAAACCCTGACGTCACAGATGCCTACTCTACCCATGCAGTTCGTCAGTCGCCGCACTGAGACCATTACTCCAGTTTGTGTCGCTGAGTAACCCATACATTTCGGCTAACCGTTTGTTTGCGTTTTAGTGATATTTTCTCAGCTTATTATGCCACTTTCAGTGAAGTAAGGTGTAACTGTGTATGTCGTGACGTGTCTACTTCGTTAGCTGACACGCAGATATAAGATTGAAGGGCACCGCGTTTGGATGTGTTCTCTATTGAAAACGAGGCATACTGTAAACGTGGGGGGTCTATGTATTGTTGATTAAGGCAAACTGTTTCTGTGTCACTCCCGGAACTTGCAGAAGCAGAATCTAGCCTGTAGTACCTGGTACGGATCTGGTGTTAGAATATAGAAACGCGGAAATAACAAAGCTGTCGCATGTTGACTAATGTACTTATAATAATCAGTGATCCGTGTCTGTCAACAAGCGTTACAGTCAACAAGACTGCGTGTCGCCAAACAGCTTCGTGCCAACCAAGCACCACCTAATTATTAACACATTTAATTATTAAACAGACAAGTAATAATATTTACCATACATCGTGAGGCCCTGCAATGTACTTGGTACCACGATCGTTGGTTGGTTGCATTATTACTACTGATACTTTTAGCTTAGGTTTGCTTAGTACATTTTTTATTTAATGCAGTTCTAATCTTTTATACGTTTAATTATATTGTCTACATTTTAGTAGCTATTAGTTGTCAACACTCTGGATATGAGTGTACAGTCATTTGCAAAAGTTTAAGACCAGGCACGATTTTTAAGCATTTTATGGTATGGTATTAGATTGCATCAGATAATGTCTGGATTGCATCATCCTATTTGGGCCTTGAAGCAATACGCCTAGTCAGTACTTCCAGATCATTTGTTTGCTGCTGTCAGTATCGATTAGGTGTTTTTTTATTTTGTCTTCATCCCTGAAATGGGCAAAAAATCGTCTTTGACAGAGGTTCTAAGGGCACAAATAGTGACTCTACATGGAGAAGGATATACGGAAAGAGACATTAGTGCTAAATTATGTTATTTCAAGACAGCCGTGCACAACGTCATCGTCAAATTCAATACTGATGGCACTTTTCGTGACAGTAAAAGGAGTGGTCGTCCACGGAAAACTACGCTCAGGGATGACCAGGCAATGAGACGCATCGTGGTGTGCTCGCCAATGAGCTCATGCAAGAAAATTAGGGCTGCTTTACGCTTAAAAGGTACGGAACGGAAATAAGTCTCGGTACTGTTTCAAGACGTCTCAGCAAGGAATTTGGGCTCAAGTCCCGCAAGCCGGCCCGGAAGCCACGCCTGATACCTGTGATAAAAAAGAGACTGGACTTTGCCAGACGACATCGCCACTGGACTCTCGCGCAGTGGAAGAAAGTGTTGTTCTCAGATTAATCGACCATGCAACAGTTTATACCTCGCAAGAGGCACGTTAGGCGGCCAGTAGGTAAGCGATTTGATAAAAAAATATATACAGCAGCCACAATGAAACACCCGCCAAGTCAGATGATTGGGGTGCCATGTCATGTTTTGGCCCTTCTGGTCTGTATTTTATTCCACCTAACACCACTATGAATGGACCCAGGTACGTGGAGTTGCTGAAGGAGAAGCTGAAACTGCATATGGACATCCACAAATATACGATTTCCATGCAAGATGGCGCTCCTTGTCACCGATCCAAGGTAGCCACTGATTTCCTCAAGAAGAACACAATCTCCGTGCTAGAATGGCCTGGGAACAGCCCAGATCTAAATCCCATTGAGAACCTGTGGACTATAATGAAGGATAAGGTGGCAGACAAACACCATCAAGAGCTCAAAACTTGAAACAAGCTATCAAGGACGTTTGGGTCACCGAAATCACCCAGGAGTACTGCGAATCTCTGGTTTCTAGCATGCCATATCGCATCCAGGCGGTCATTGACAGCAAAGGAGGCCACACTAAATACTGAAAATTGGAGACACTGACAGTTTTGGACGATATAAAGTTTCATATTATATTGTACTACGTTTATTTGGCGAAATAAACTGATATAATGTTATGTGAAGGCCAAAAAATCTTAGTTTTGTCAAATTTCTTCCAAAAATCGTGCCTGGTCTTAAACTTGAGCAAATGACTGTATAACTAAAGTATATGATTATTATTTAATTATTATTGAGCCAGAAACACACTAAGGTTGATAATGGCTCTGTTCCGGTTCCATTGTGTCATGTTATTAATAAAACATGAGACAATTTACACGAGCCGTACTTAAATGCGATGCAATTGCAAACGTAATTATCCACTACATTTAAACGTAGTTGTGTTGCTCAGCCTCGTTAATGTCGAGATTATGTAATTCCACGCCTATCTGCTAATGGACCGACGTTGGTGCGGTCCGATTAACTATTTAATTAACACAGACAACATCGCAGCGACTATAACATGTTCTTCGTTCGTTACAACGTATTCCTATGATTACTAATTAATAGGCGTACTGTCGAACTTGTGTGTAGTTGTACGCCACATGTACCATTGTCCGCCAGTTGCAGCTCGGTGGAATCGTAGTTAGAACATCAGACCACCCAATCGATGGAATCTGAGTTCTTCTTGCTGCCGTTTCGAACATCTTCGCGCACTAAGAGGATCCTACTCTATATTTTCAGTATCCTGACAGTCCGTACTGCCCAAACACGGAAGACAAGCAGAGCCCATTATACAATAATGTCGTTGCTATTTTAGAATCAGTTATTTTGGTATTAACCAACCGTTGCTGTTGTAACCTAAAGTCGGAAAGGCATTGTGCGATTGGTTGAATTTAGATTTATTACGCAAGTTCTCAAGACCGGCGCAGTCAGTTACTAACAAAGTAGGCAAACAACTGGCCTACAACTGATAAAGTTAAATTCTATCTTACATAGGATATGTGCCAGGAGTAGCTAGTTTGCGATGATGGTTTCGAAGAAGTTGTGTTCACGCCACGTTACTTCAGGTGTAAGTATGAATGAGTAATTAGACTGTGTGTGTGTGTGTGTAAAGGTTAACAACCACTGCAGGACAGTGGGAGAACACCAAGGTAACGATGGGCACACTATCACTCAATCAAGAGAAGACAACATTCAGCGACGCGACAGAAATTCGGGAGAAACCCCTATAGCCAACAACAGACGAAAATAAAAAATGTTCCCCGATTTTCGGTGAGCTGTTGTCATATGACAATTTTAACCACCAACATGGCCACTTTACGCACACACACACGCAGGCAGGCAGGCACGCACCACACACGCGCGAATGCAGCTCACAAAGACGCTGAAGAATGGACCTGGGACGCCCTGGACGCACCGTCGAGCACTAAATCAAAACTCTGAATGGTATAGTTTATATAGAATGTAAATCATCTCATTAACTGTGGTTTGTTTACTTTTTGTTTCCCAAATCAGTAGAATGCGAAACTATATTAGACAACCAAGGCCGTTACATGGGGAGCTTAGCTGTTCATCAAATACACACTTTCTGGCTGGTACATTCGAGCCATTGTCAGGCAAAGTTGCACATACACACATTTATATTTACAAATATCAAAGCTGTATCCGGTACGTTACTTGTTAGACTTGAATATCTGTCATTAGAACACAGCCAAAGCAAAGCTTTCGTGCCTTTTCGACTGCCAGCTCAACGAATATCTGTACCCTGTTGTATGTATGATTGCAGAAAACCAGTTACGCATATGATACATACAAAGTTAATGTCATCACAGTTCACAGGAAAATTACCACACAGCTGTAATCGTAAATAATTTAAACATGCATGATTTCTTAAAGCGACCTCTTCTGTACCGTTCCCAGGGGTGGTAATCATTGGCAGGAAGTTCACTGAATGGGTTCTACTTCGTCCTAGTTGTAGTTTCCATTGCAGAAACCAGGCCTGGTCGCGCACAGATCCACGAAGTTGCTGTTAGTCTCGCCTGCCTCTATAAAAGCTGCGTTTATTACATTTTTGAGTGGTACATATGCACACGTTTCCCGGCTGGCAACATTTAAATTGCGAGCACTGTTTCGCGCGTGTTTCGTAATACACACTCATTATAACCGCAACATCCCATAGGAGAACATTCTATTCTTGTTGCTCTCCTCCGTGTTCCCTGCTGTACATGGGTGAGGGTCAGGTACAGTAAAGATGAACCACTCTCTGTGTCTTTTTCTTCCATAGTTTTCTGTCCATCGCTCCCTCTCTCCATCTTTCATCCTTCCCTGATCTCCTCATGTCCCTCCTCACGCAGTCCTCCCATCTCCGCTGTGGTCTTTTCCTGTGTCCTTTATGTTGTTCCGCCTCTGCTATCTTTGCTATTTTTCCGGCACCCACCCTTGCCTAGTGGCCTGCCCATCTCACCCACCCTTGCCTAGTGGCCTGCCCATCTCATCCACCCTTGCCTAGTGGCCTGCCCATCTCATCCACCCTTGCCTAGTGGCCTGCCCATCTCATCCGGCTTCTCAATAATCCTCCTGTTACACTGCATTGCATTGCGACCTCTTTTCTCAGGTCATTCGTCATTCTTCTGTCTACACTCGTTGTACTTGTTATTCGTCTAACCCAGTTTTTCTCACAAACGTACATCGTCTGTTGTTGTTGTTCTGCCAGCGCCACTTTCTCCAGACCATAAAGGCATGCCGGTGTAACACATACTTTCAGGACTTTCCCTTTCAGCTTTTTCGAATTTTTTCTGTCCATCATGACTCCCTCTACCTTTCACCAAGCATTCGCCCCTGCTGGTATTCGGCGTCGCACCTCCACATCTCAACGCTTATCTGCTGTAACCATTCCTCCAACGTACATAAAGCCGTCCACTTGCTTAATTTACTTTTCCATCGAACCTGATGTCCAATTCCCCCCCTCTCTCTCTCTCTCTCCCTCTCCCTCTCCCTCTCCCTCTCTCCTACCTGCTGATTGGTTCCATCACCATGATAAATAGTAATGGGCTTAATCCGATATTAACTGGAAACTCTTCCGACATCCTAGATCCAGCCACAACTTTTCCTGTAGTTCTTTCATACATTGCTCTCACCATTCTACCTTCTGCTTTTGGCACTCTCATCCATCTCACTGTTGTCATCACCATCTCTCTTGGGACTGTATCGTACGCCTTCTTCAAGGCCACAAATCCCACTGCCATTCTCCTTTGCATCTCCAACCTCTTCTCCACCAGTTGTCTCAATGCAAACATCGCATCCGTCGTCCCTCTGCCCTTTCTGAATCCATGTTGTTCTTCACCTAATTCCTGTTTTACTCTCTTTCGAATCCTCTCATCCAGGATCCGCTCTAGCAGCTTCATGGTGTGACCTAGAAGTGTTAGAAGTGTGTTGTTAGAAGTGTGTTGCTCTGTATTTCCCTGGATCTTGCACATCTCCCTTCCTCTTCCATATTGGGACACTTAGTCCTGTCAACCACTCTTCGGGTACCTTACCTTGCCTCATACATGTATTCAGCAGCCTCTTTGTCCAGCTGATTCCACTCTCCCCTGCTGTCATTACCATCTCAACACGCATCTCATCGATACTAGATGCTCTCCCAATCTTCATCCCTTTTAACCTAGTCTGCATCTCTGTATCTGTAATATCAGCTAACTCCACTTCCCCTTCTACATACGATGGCAATTCCAAGTCATTGTTATTTCCTTTCTGGTTCAGAAGCTCCTTGAAGTAGTTTTTTTCAAAACCTTTCAACACTGCTTCTTGTTCTGTCACTAACTACCCAATGCTATCCTTGATCACCGTCCCATCCTTTACGTCCTTACTATTCTTATCCCTGTCTCGGGCCATTCTGTATATCATATTCTTTCCACCATCCTCATCTAGCTTGCTGTATACATCTGCTTCCATGCCACTCCTCGCCTTCCTTCTTTTCGCACACTGCTTCTGCAACTTCGTTTTTCCACCATCCTTGGTTGCTACTTCTTGACACTCCACCCTTTCCTGATGTTCTTCCACATAGCTCCTCTGCAGTTCCCACAATGCTTCTATGTAGTTTTCCATTCTTCCTCTAGACTGCCAACTTCTTCACTGAGCTCTTCATGTTTAGCTGTCACCCGCTCCTTGTATTCAACAGCGACATCGTCTTTGCACCTCCACCATTTAATAGTCCATCGGCTCATGGTATTAGTTTGTTTCTTCTTCTGCATACGCACAACGAACACGACTGACTTGTGCTGTGTCGTGACATGCTCTCTTGCTACAGCTTTGCAGTCCTTAATCTTCCCTAGCCGCTGCCTCCGGACTATCAGCAGATTAAGTTCCATTTTGTGCTGTCCACTTCTGTATGTATCTTATGGCTCTCTCACTTTTGGGAGAAAGAGTTAGCCACAGTTAAGCCATTTCTAGCCATCATCATCCTCTCCAATCCGTCCCTGAACTCCACCTTTCCTGCTTCCGTCTTTGCCGTCTGTGGCCCGTATACATATAGAACACACACCAACCGTTTCCTAATCATCAGCCATGCGTCCCTTCCATCTCTCCACTCGGACCACCTTCTTACTGATCTCTTCTGATACAATGATGCCAACTTCATTACTTCTTCCATCTCTTCCAGCGTGCAGTAACTTGAATCCATCCATCAGCATTCTCGCTCTATCCCCTTCCATTTTGTTTCATGTATGCGCAGCACCTTCAATCGCCTTCTCCCCATCATCTCCACCACCTCAACAGCTTTACCGCTATTGAACTGACATACAAACTGCCTAACCGGACTTCACATTTGGATCACTGCGGGCCGAACGATCACCTTGGACTTCGTTGTCTTCTCGCCGTTGCCAAGGTAGACGGCGCGTCGGTTGCCCCGGACGCGGTAGCCCTCTCCTTCACCGTCACGTGTACCGTCGTATGATTTGAGACGTCATAGCCAGACAGCAGCGCTGCCCTGGCTGAGCTGCTAGTGCGGTTTTATATCACAGTTTTCCTTCTCCTAGATCATGTGCCTACCATGGCTAGTAAGCGTGATGTGCCCAGTACTATTTGCCCATAGTTGGGAGATGGAATGGTACAGCATCTGGACGTATCCTCACGCTGGTGGGCCCTACACACTGCACCTTTAAGGCTCCGACCTGCTCCGAGATACCTAGTACATCAGCCCGGGGCCGCAAGGTGTCCAGTATCCGCAGTGTACAACAAAGAGGTTGTGCTAGAGTCAGTTATTAAAAATTAGGCCCATACAAGATCGTTTTTAATGATTAGCTGATAGAGATAAATAATTAGTAGGATTGTTCACAATCTTCACATATTACAGTGGCACCAAGGCACTCAGTATGTCATTGGATTTTTATGTATTGAAGCCTAGCCTATTAGTATTAGAGAATTGTGCTTGGTCCAACAAATCTACGCTACATCTCTGCACTATAGGCTACGATCATTATTGTTGTATTGTAATATTTATTACTTTACCATTTTATTATACTGGTAAATGAGTTTGTTTGCTTATATGATAGTTTTTTTCGCTTTGGACTTTGCAAAAAAACACTTAATTACCATCCAGTTAACTCTCAGCTGAAATACAAATATTGTGTGCTAAATATCAATGTGGTATTTACAGTCGTTTCTCCATAGCAACGCCGTGAAACAAAAGATAAAACTTGTAGCCGAATCTATGCACATATGTCAAAGGTGCGATTAGCTTCCAGCCGAATGAATAATAGATTAACACAATATGATTGCCTTGACTGACAGCAATGGCAAAATTCGGCGCCGTCATCACTCGTGTTTACGAAGCTGGCAAATTGTAATTACCTTGTAGCAACAAAATACGCACAGATAACGCCTTAATTCGAACACACGTTTATTTTTGGAACCACACGCTGCATGACATAGACAATTTGCTGTCCGTTTATTTAATAAGTTATGCCCTTGTGAGTAATATACCGAAATGAGTCGGATTGCGTCCATTTGTTGCCACGATTTATCTACGCAGCAGCGTTTGTGCTATAAATATCCGTCGAATGGTTGGAAACGTGTAACTAGGTCACTCAAGAACACCCATCTTGATTAACCTATTTTACTGTGCATATAACATGACATAATTTACCGATACCTGTGTAGTTATGCCATACATGTATGTACAAGACAACTTAAGTGAAACATAACATGAATGTCTAGGCGGAAAACCGGCGTTTAAGTTTACTTCACATAAGTTATGCAGCATCTTTGTGGCGGAATTTAAATACAGTACACATAATATATAATAAGCTTGATCGATATCACCAAATGAGTAGTAATAAACGAGTTTTGGAACATGCTGGCGACATCCTGTCACAATTACTATAGCGTTTGTACCAAAATAAAATCAAGAAATTTCCATCAGACGACAATATGAAACAGCACTGTTGGTCAATGTCTTGAATAATTGAACAGCGCCACATTTATCAGCATCCGCGTCAACTGCGAACATAAATAACTGTACCCGTCAAGTCAACAAAATCATCATTCAGTTGGCCTTCCGTTTACTTGCTTGTTAAGTTCCGGCCGGTCCTACAGCAGTGCACGACGTTGAACGACCATGTGTACCTGCAGCTTCATTCTGCCTCGGTTTTAAACTGCAATATGACTTAATCGTAATAAAACTAAATTCCTATATAAACATACAATATTATTACGATAGGCGTCAGTGCCATAACCTGTAGTCGTACATATATAACTTCCAGGTTGCCAGACATCGAAATATTTAGCAAATACAGTTTGTCAGCAATGGCTGGCTTGTTGCAATTTATTGTAAAACAGCACTATTGAAAAATCAAAGAAATAATTAATACAATTTACAAAATGAAAGTGCTATTTCAGTCATCTTTCTTCTACCATATGAATTCAAACGTAGTTGTTTTTTCTGATAACAGTTCGTTGGTTATTGCGGCGTTTGTGGTAGCGGGTTTGAAGGCCGGCGTGACTCGAGCGGCTGCAGACTCCTCCACGCGCGACTCCTGCCGAAGTCTCTCGTCATCAACGAGGTTGAATCGTTGGTGCGTTGCGGACTGCCTTCACCCCGCGGCGTAGGAGGATCTACGGCCGAACCATGCTGTGAGTGGACCAGTCCTGCCTTGCCCAACCCCGAGGTGCCGTTCAACATGACATCGTCCCGGCCAATGCCGTCGTCGCCAAGGCTGTTCTGGCGAGCCCTCACTAATATCGGCCGCAGTTTTCGCGGCAATTGCTGACCATTTTCCGGTGCTCGTGACGTCGGTTTGTGTGGGTTGTGCGCAGGCGCGACGCTGATGCGATTTCCGGTCGCGTCGAGTGACGTACGTCGCCGGTATCTCTCCAACACTCGCTCGGCCGCAATCATCGGAGCCAAGCGTCCTAGTCCCATGACGTCATGTTCGGATAGTGGCAGACCGGAAATGACGTCAGAGTCGCTGAAAACCCGACGTCTCGGTTCGGCATCGAGTATCGAAAGGGTGGTCTGTTTGTTGCTTGGTTTTGCTCCGTCGACATCGTAGATGTTGGTGCTCGGATCGTCCCATGCCGTGGGAGCTAGCGATAGACCGCCGATACCGGTCGACTCGAAGCTGGAGGCGGACGAACGTCGCTTGTAGTCCTCATCGACATAGATCAACTCATCCTCCTCGTCGTCGTCGCAACAGCCGCTGTCCATCGACGACTTCTTGGCGCGACGCAGGCGACCGCTGCTCGCAGACTTCGGCCGTTGTGATCGGCGGGACGGTGTTACCACGGTCACGGCGGCGGCATCCTCCACGAACACGTCGCTACTGCGTCGACGGCCTGCGTGCGACGCCGGGCGGGGCCGTGGTACCTTAGCCCGCTGCCCGGAGTGTTCACGGAGCAGTGTCATCAGCGAGGAGTCCGTCCGGTCCTCTTCACCGGAAGTACTGCGCATCATGTGGTGTTATTAACACATTCACGCTATCGGCGTCTGTCGTTGCAACAGGTTTATCGTTCTATCGTTTGTAACTACCTGGAATGGTGGCGTTCACCTTTGGGGACCACTCTGTCTTATTGGAGCATTACACTATCGTTCGTAATTACCTCAAATGTTGTCGTTCACCGCGCTGTCTTAATGGAGGCGACGACCCGAAGCAATATCCTCTTGCATACACACCTGTCGACTCAAATCAGTCGGCAACACAGCACATTAAATAACGCGCCTTAGACTATGATGGTTCCATTTTGCGAGTGTCTGTGCACGATTGGATTGTGCTTTGTCGTCTTGTCACTGGGAGTATTCAACCACGAGGATGCGATTTCTCGTTGCGTTACTGACACCTCGGTTCATCAGTGCTACGTACGAGCCAGCGACACACTGACAACTATCGGCAATGAACACAACGGCTCTTTATCCGACGCCGGTCAAGCATATATTGATCGACATCACTTTGTTTGCTAAAATCGTGGACACGCCCACGTGACGTCACCACATCGATTGGCGCGGTTCGTCACGCTTCCGAACAACAATACGCTCCTGGATGGAGTATCCTTCACATGAAACACCAATGGTGCCAAGTACCGTATTCTATAACACCTGATGAATCCCATTCGATAAGTTGCTCTGATGTGACGTCATTGACATGTTCTTGTCTTATGATTTGTTCCAGTTGACGTCACTCTCGTGTGCATATTGTATAATTAATAGTTATGCTTGTATCAGGATGCGTGGGAAATTAATTTTGGATGATTTGATAGATAGCAATATTACATCCAACAAACACGGGATTGCGCAGCCTACACGCACACGCACACACGCGCACACGCACACACGCACACATGCACACACGCACACACGCACACATCCATTTTCAGTTAATGTTTATAGTTCTACAAATACAAATGACAGCTCTAGTTGATTGAGGATTTATAGAGAATGAACGAGGAAATATCGACAAAGAGAGTATGGAAACACAAAAAAAGAAGACAAAAATTCAGGCGAAGAGACAGGATTAACTGGAGAGATGTTGACGAACAGTGTAGAGTAGGTCACAATTACACAAGATTGTGATAGTTGGATAGTTGGAGAAGTTGTCAAGAAGACAACACGAACTGAAAGATGTGACCCACGAGGGGAGAAAAACGAATACCACTTACAGGGGATTATTAGATGAATTTAAAAGACAGTTATACAAACGCGTAAGCCTACCATGGCGCAAATCCCAGCTGTCTCACTGGACCAATGACGTTAAGCCAGAGCTTTTTCATTGGTCCTTGATTTGTTTCCCTCCTTACAATGATGATTTTTAATGGCAAACCAGTGATGGCAAACCAATGAAAAAGAACAAGAAGTTTCCCCGTTTCTCCGTTTCACCGTCCCTCCATTCTTCTTTCTCTCCATTTACTCGTCTCTCCATCTCTCCGTCTCTTCGTTTCTCTGTGTCAATGTTCCTCCGTCTCTCTGTCTCGCCATCTCTCTGGCTCTCCGTTTCTCCGTCTCTCCGTGTATGTGTCTAGAGCTACGTCTCTCCGTTTCTCCGTCTATCTGTCTCTCCGTTTCTCCGTCTCTCCGTTTCTTCTCTCATCTATATATTACGTTGGCCAAGTTTCACGGTTGCAGAGAAATAATCTAATCACGCAAGCTTCGTATTTTCTATGTTTAAGCCTATCAGTTTGTCATGTACATTTCACGGTTACACACTTATGCGGAGAAAATGTTTAAATAACAAAGACTTCTGTTAAAAAAACGCAAGCTTAATCGGGTGTGGCACATCTGTATAAATATGTCAACTATTTTTTATACACACGCTCGCACACACACCACACACACACGCACGCACACATACACGCACACACATAACACACACGCACATACATACTTATATCACGCGCGTGCGCACACACACACATGTATATATATATATATATATCTATATATGTATATATATATATATATATATATATATATATATATATATATATATATAGTTACGATTGTTTCAGGTGACATATAACGTGTTGCAGTTATACAAGTATTATTTTGAAGATGGGTAAGCTAGCCCTATTTTTCTTACGTCGAATTTCTGTCGTTTCACCAAAGCTATTTCAAACTGTCTGCTCTAGATTTTGTATAGGTTTGTAGAAAACAGTTATATTATTATTATCGTAATCTTTTCAACTGTCAACATCGATCATCCGAATCTCCTCTGGTTTATCAGGCCTTGTAACAATGCAGACGCCGACAGCATTTTAAAAATAGGCCTGCATTAGTGTAGTCATGCATGCTTTGTCATCGCCCGCCTGGCCGACGGGTTGTCTCCAGGCCTGCCTTCACCGGCGTCGTTAATTACCGCGATCATAACTGGCTTACACAACAAAGTGGCCGACCTATTCGCAGGTAATTTCAAAGCCACCTAATGTCGCGGTCAACATCAATGCAGATTTATACTGTGTCATTAGCGCCGCCTGCTTTGATCGATTCTAGTAGTTGCTCCCCATATTAGATACACGTACTATTAGTAATATGCCGCTTGTTCAGTTTCACCCTGTTTGTCTGGGAGAATGCTAATTAGAACCAGTCGGGCCGGTAGATTGGGTGTGATTAGTGCGTATGCACCACTCTTCCCGCTGAGGCAAAATAGTTCCTATCTAGAGGGAACAAAGTTCGGCTCAAGCTCTCAAGAGGGATGCAGTCCGATGTCAGGATCAGAAGACAGCGGAATCGTGCTGGAGCTCCGGCTCAGCCAACCCTATATGAATTTGGCTCGGCTACCAGGGTTTTTGGCGAACCTCAAAGGAGGTGCAATTGGAGGCCTGAACCCCCATACGCATTAAGAAATTAGGGTTCAACTGAGGTGCTGTTGGGGTACAAAAGATGTGCACCCTATACGCATCCCTAGTTTGCAAAATTGCACCCTATGGGGTGCATAAAGGGTGCATCGATTTTAGGGTGCAGATTTGTCTATAGACTACCGTCTCTGGATCCGGCCCTGGCGGCTGAATATAATAAGTATTCTTCGTTGTTTCATGAGATTTTCTGTGGAATTAGCCGTACGCCATATTGACATATTCCACTCTCGCTGAATGCCACTATGGATTCCAATCGAAAACGAGGCTACTTGCAATACAAATCATCGAACTGGCGAACGACGTGCATTTAAATCAGCACGTTGAATTGGTCATTGGAGGATTTATGTAAAATATTAGACGCTAATTTTCGCGACTGCGCATGTGCGAACAATGAATTACAGGGAAGCATGCGTTCAAAATGTAAATGTAAACAGAAGAATGTTTAGTAAAGTGTGGTTGTTTGCATTGTGATAGAACTGTCGCTTTATTTATTATTAAGTATTGATGTGTTGTCTAGGTGTGCTATGTCAAACTCACTTTGACCCCAGGCATCACAGTTATTCTTGCCATATATCAGGACTACGTAAACTGAAATTCGCGCTATGTAGATGAACGCATTTGCATCCAGTATACTTTGTGTAGAGCCGAAATGAACCGATCCCCGAAAGGTCAATTAAGTGATTAATAGAAGAATTGAGACCGGAGCGATTGCGATGGGCTGCGCACCACTGATAACTGCAAATTAACACGGTCGTACACTGTTGCCGCTGTCTAACAACGTGTTTCATCGAATCAGTATGGCGACACGGTGCTGTTTGGTTGTCTGCGCATGCAACTCTTGGAACCGGACATCGTCACCGTTGCTGCTGCGTCACGGCCAGTAGGCGCGGTAACGACGGATTATTCTCGTCTAGACTAGTAGAATACTTGTATACAGCGAACGCGATTTAATCGTTGAAGTTGATACTTACGGAAGTGAGTTTGACATTTCTCCGCAACGACACAATGAATTGACCTTTATGTCGTTATCGTGCTTTTGACAGACCTGACAACGAGTGGACAAACACCGCACTGCCGCACTAGTCTCTGTATAGGTGCGACACCCGAAATATCGCGTTGCATAACAATGTCACGTAGACGCCATTTTGTCACTGCAGAATGGGGAAGATGGTATTTGATGTAGATGTGAAATAAAAAAACATCAAATAAAAGAAAGCGAATCGATGTTGCACCAGACCAGCAGAACACAACTGGGTGCGAAGAATATATTTGCATCTTAATGATAATAATAAAGTCTTAGATAGCGCTGTATCCCGTCATTAGTTCTGTTCAAAGCGCTTTACAACAATTTCACAATTGTATCATGTATGTCACTCATTTAGGTAGTGAAAGCGATTTTTAAAAGGACTATCTTCAGCACCGTCTTAAACGACGCAATAGTGTCACACTGTCTGACTGACTGTGGCAGATTATTCCAAAGTACAAGGGCCGCTTTGGAGAACGCACAGTCTCCGAAAAACTTGATGCGTGTGGTTGGTACTGTCAGCAGACCAGCAGAATTTGATCGGAGGGAGCGTGTGGGCTGATATTCAACAAGAAGCTCGGAAACGTATTGCGGTGCAAGTCCGTGGAGTGCCTTGAAAGTGATCAGGAGAATGTTAAACGTAATTCTTTCTTGGATGGGAAGCCAATGGACATATTTCAGGACTGGTGTTACGTGCTCGTGTTTCCTTGTTCGTGTGATTAGACGAGCAGTCGTGTTCTGAATGCACTGCAACCTACGTAGCTGACACTTGTTAATTCCGGACAGCAGAGAATTACAACCATCCAGTCTGGACGTTATAAATGAATGGAAGATTTGTTTGGCAGCTCCTGGCGTAAGAAATTTCATGATTTTACCCACATTTCGGATTTGCAGACCAGAAGATCTACGGATGGCACTGACTTGTTGATCCATTGCAAGTCCAGCATCGAACATGACCCCAATATTTCTTACACATGTGTGTCACTCCAACGTCGATCTTTGTTGATTTTTCTGCGCAGCGCCTCTGATCCCGTGAACAGAACTTCATTTTTTTCACCATTTCACTGAACACGGTTGAGAAAGGAGATTGGCGTTAAAAAACACCTGAAATGGAAATAGTTTGGTTCAGACTGATGTGCATATATAAGATAATGGGTGGTGAAAGCTATACAACAAACCCTACTTGGAAAACAGAAAAGGGTGGTAAAGAAGAAAACAAAAATAAGACAAAAAGACTGTGGGAAGAGAAATCTCGAAAAGGCATATTCAAACTGCCAAGAATGTAAAGCCAATGGAGAAGACAGCCTATATACATGCACGGGCTCCAAGTTCTTTTTCGAGACTGCTCCTAATATCACTGGTCGGCATTTTTTTATATCGACGAGAGAGAGAGAGAGAGAGAGAGAGAGAGAGAGAGAGAGAGAGAGAGAGAGAGAGAGAGAGAGAGAGAGAGAGAGAGAGAGAGAGAGAGAGAGAGAGAGAGAGAGAGAGAGAGAGAGAGAGAGAGAGAGAGAGAGAGAGAGAGAGAGAGAGAGAGAGAGAGAGAGAGAGAGAGAGAGAGAGAGAGAGAGAGAGAGAGAGAGAGAGAGAGAGAGAGAGAGAGAGAGAGAGAGAGAGAGAGAGAGAGAGAGAGAGAGAGAGAGAGAGAGAGAGAGAGAGAGAGAGAGAGAGAGAGAGAGAGAGAGAGAGAGAGAGCGAGAGAAAGAAAGAAAGAGACAGAGAGAGAGAGGGGGGACGGGCGGGCGGGCGGGCGGGCGGGCGGGCGGGTGGGCGTTCGGGCGGGCGGTCGGTCGGTCGGGCAGGCAGGCAAGTATAAGGGTTGTTTTACAGTTAGGGTACACCATGTTATCTCACAAGGTTAAAAAAAATGTATCTTGTTGTAGATGGCGGGCAGGTAGTATCTCTGGTCTCGGTTCATGGTGGGGGCATGGTCCGAGAACAAAACTGGTACAAGAGGAAAGTAAAGGAGGCCATATACATCAAACAGAGAGCCCCCCACTATGACCCGAGACCAGGGATACCACCTGCCCTCCATTTACAATCAGTTCATTCCGCCAAAATTTGAGCCACTTCACATGACATCAATGCGTGATCAAGATCCACAGGTGGCGGATCAAAACGTTGTAAGTTTCCACTAAACGCTCCAAAGTAACTGTTAATTCTTGCTGCTGAAACAATTCAGCCCAATCAATCTCACAGCCTCGTGATGTGGAACTGAAACAATTCAGCCCAAGCAATCCCACAGCCTCGTCCTGTGGAACTGAAACAATTCAACCTAAGCAATCCCACAGCCTCGTGATGTGGAACTGAAACAATTCAGCCCAAGCAATCCCACAGTCTCGTGATGTGGAACTGAAACAATTCAACCCAAGCAATCCCACAGCCTCGTGATGTGGAACTGAAACAATTCAGCCCAAGCAATCCCACAGCCTCGTGATGTGGAACTGAAACAATTCAGCCCAAGCAATCCCACAGCCTCGTGATGTGGAACTGAAACAATTCAGCCCAAGCAATCCCACAGCCTCGTGATGTGGAACTGAAACAATTCAGCCCAAGCAATCCCACAGCCTCGTGATGTGGAACTGAAACAATTCAGCCCAAGCAATCCCACAGCCTCGTCATAGGGAACTGAAACAATTCAACCTAAGCAATCCCACAGCCTCGTGATGTGGAACTGAAACAATTCAACCCAAGCAATCCCACAGCCTCGTCATAGGGAACTGAAACAATTCAACCTAAGCAATCCCACAGCTTCACCCTCTCTCATGAACGGAAACAATTCAGCCCCAGCAATCGCACAGCCTCGTCCTCTCTTAGGTTAGCAGAAGCAACTTGTCGTTCGTTCGTTCGTTCGTTCGTTCGTTCATCCGTTCGTCCGTCCGGTCGGTCGGTCGGTCGGTCGCTGATCAGTGATGTTAGGAGCAATCACACAATAAACGTTGAAACCCTGAAGTTGCACCCATATCACAGCTGTCGCACCATCTGTTGTAACACCATGCAGCTCCTCCTAGCAATTCATGTTGATTACCAAAACATTGCACCTCCTGAAACTTAATTGGTTGCGCCCCTCAAGCAAAAGGTACGCCAGACTAAAATACTAAGTATAATTTTACAACTGACGGTTGATCGTTTGGGAGCATAGTTTCTGTTTTTACTTACTCAGGTCACATTATGACAACGAACTAATTAGTACTGAAGTTAACACATTTCCTTATACGTAGGTTTCACTTGAAATGCTAGAAGGACATTCATTTAGAAGACATTTGAAAGGTAGGTGCTTTTGAAGAAGCTAGAGAGGTTATTTCTCTAGAAGCTGTTAGAAAGGTTATTTATGAAGATGTTAGAGATTTATTTCATCTAAAAATAGATAGCTCTTTCCGTTAGAAAGGTTATTTATGAAGATGTTAGAGATTTATTTCATCTAGAAATAGAGAGCTCTTTCCATTAGAAGATGTTAGAAAGGTCGTTGCTCTTGAAGATGCTTAAGATGTTGTTCTTCCAAAAAATGCTATAGAAGGAATTCAATTGAAATTAGCTAGAGACGTTGTTTCTCTGGTCTTGAAAATAGCACATTGGTTGTTTCTTTAGAATATGCTACACGGGTTTTATTCCGTTAGAAGATGTTAAAGGTTATTCATCCAAAAGAAGCTAGAGAGCTTAATCCATTAAACATGTTAGAGTTTTTCTTCTAGGAGGTTCAACAGAGATCATTCCTTTGCAAGACGCTAGAGAGTTCCTTCCTTATACATGTTAGAAAGGCTGTTTGTCTAGAAGGTGCTAGCGAGGTACACTGTAATTCTTCTAGAAGATTCTAGAGAATTTTTATTCTTTGAAATACTAGATATTTCGTTCTTTTAATAAACGCTAGAATGGTCGTTGTTTTAGAAGATACAAGAGAGGTATTTCCTTTAGATGTTAGAAAAGTCATTCTTCTAGAATATGTTAGATAGGTGCATCACCCTTGATTGTGTGTCTACAGACATTTCACACTGAGTACAGCAGTTGCGAGTGCAGCCAGCTGTCAAGGCCCCTACGATTTCCTCTTTGATCACGGCTATGACTTATTGTATCTCAATGTGAGTATGTATGATTGGCCAGTCCCTGCAGCTCGTATGCGAATACTCTCAAGGGTTCAGTAGCTTCCTCTTAGCCGAACGGTTTAAATATTAACAGCAACAACACAACTAACCCGCCTCCATTTCTCTATCCTTATAAAACAACGGTCTTATTGTATTATTGATGTACACAGAAATCACTGGTAATAAAAACATTCCTTCACCGCGTATTCCTTTTGTGTTACAGGTGTGGGATCACCATCAATTCACTGCTAGTCATAGTCAAGCCAGCACAACAATCTAACTGCTGAATAGGTTCGTCACTGGACCAATGTGAAACATCGTCAGGAACCAGTTTTCAACGACGAGAAGTTCAACACAGGAGACACATTTATTTTACTAAGATATAAAAATCTATTGGCACGAATGCTGACATTATTAAAGACAGGACTCTGGAATACGTTACTCTGTAAGTGTTGAGAAAGTATAAACACAAAAAAAGTATCGGTTTTAATTACGTAGTCGAACCACACGTTCTAACAAATTCGTTTACACTGTATGTGCTGACATTATTCTTAAATTTTAGTTAATGGATATCCTTGCCCTAAGTTAATGCCATGAAATCAACAAATCTTACTTAGTTTTACACAAGATTTACTTGTCAGTGTACTTGACTGTACTAGTTTGATTTAACGGGCTACCAGCTCAATGAGCTTAAATACTTTTCTAATAACAATCTAATTGTTGTAGCTTTTGTTTTGAAATATGTTATGTTGTATGAGCGACCAGGATATCTGATTCCATTCAGAGTATACACAGTGAATACTTCTATTGTATATTTTGTTTTGTTATGATTTGAGAAGTTGCAGCAATGACAGGCGACTACAGGTAAATGACTGAATGAAGGTGCAGTCATTCCCCTCTGTAAAATTTATACATTTCCCCACAGATAGTTCAAGTTGAGATAAAAAGTACTGGTAAATTCTTATACAGCTCAGTGTCTAGTCCTTAGCACTGCTCAAAGCGCTTTACATTTCATTCCCTGGCAGACCTGTTCAATCGAACACCATCTCGACTTCTCTAGAAAGCATTCAGCTACATGCAATTAATACAAGAAGACACAAATATCCACTACTGTCTATAGCCAGGTACTCATTCATACAGCTGAGTGAACTGGAGCATCATAGAATGAAGAAACTTGCCCAAGGTTCGAACCCGGGTTCTCTCGATTAAGAGTCTGATGCTCTAGCCACTGTGCTCCATGATAGCAAAGCAAAGGTCACTGTGATCATAACAGAATACACACAAAAAGGGTTGTTTTATTTCATCACCAAATAACGATAACACATTAATGTGACATGTAATTTATAAAACAACAAGTACCATCAACTTCTGACCTACCAGGTATACACCCTGTAATAATCTTTACGCCTGTAACTATCTAACCCTAAAACCCTAGACATCACACAATTGTACTTTAAAGCTGCTTCCTCAGCTGGGTTAGCTCATCGGTGAATCCAGTTCTTTAACGTCCAAATATGAAGCATCTGAACAGTTTAAATACCATCTGTATTTCGTGCATACATTTGATTAAATTATCAAAATAATTTATTATGGTCGTTATATAATAATAGTTCCAGTATATATAGTAATCTGCCAAAGCTAATTCCCAGGCCAACATTTAACCTTCAACTTACTGAATTTTTCAATCACATGGATTTGTGGTTTTAAAAACAAAGGAAGCTGAACACAAAGAACAATGATATTGTGCATTCATGTAACAAATCCAATTTTCAGAATTACTTGATTCTACATGTAGAATTAAATATGTTAATATTATGTTTGGTTTCACAAAAACTTCATTAAAAAGTTAAGCAATCAATCTAGCAAGTCTTAGTGGATACTAGATAGGTTCGTTTTTCACAAAATTAATTTTAAGCACGACGAGTAGAAAATCAAGCTGAGGAAACATCTTTAATATGGATGGAATGTCTAAATGTAACATGTTATACCTGAGAATGAACGACAACACACCACATGAAAATCATGATGCATGTACCTTGCGCCTGATCTGATTCAATATCAATAAAGAGCCATCAAGATTCTGATTACACATTTGAAACTGCTGCCGTCAGTTCCTGAATTTATAATATAATATTCTTAATATTAGAATAGAAATGCTGAATTTGTACTGCCCGCAAACTTGTGTTTAACAAAATTGTGTTTTATAAGCCCAAAACATTGCCTGCAGTTTGAATATTGCTTCAACAAATTTGTCAAATTGCAAACAAAACATTCAAATAGTAAACATCTGCTGTTGGTGCTTATTTAGATGCAGTCGTCCCTACATGGAAGTACCTCTGATGTTTGCTGGTTCCAACACTCAAAGTCACAATTGTGGCAAAATACAATTGATTCACCCAAATGCCTGCTAATAATTGCCACCCTGTGTGATTCAGGGTAATGGAACAAATCAAATAACTTTAGTTTAAAGCTTGACCTACGTCATCCAACCAGAGAATACACCTGTCGGCGCACCATTTCAACGTTTATTACAATGTAATGGAAAATACGATCTGTAAAAGTTACAAATATGGCATGTACTGGAATCAGTGATTATCTGCAACTTTGTGAACATTCTAACCAGGTCACTATCTACGTTTGATCTCTTATGGGAAATAAAATCTACCAGGACATTGGTCTTAGTGATATCTTTATAATACAATAATTCATACTGGTCATATATATATACACACTGTATATATATATATATTATGCCTTTTTAAACAAGCATTCCTCTTTACATCAGAACCAACTCTTCCATTAATAATACAGCATTGTATTTTTAGTCAGTATCTGTCAAAGTACCTTAAAGGGAAGTTGTCTATTTGTATTTTGTCTTACATTAATTAATATAATGTTCTTAAGACTAGAATCAATATGTCCACCAAATTTCATCTAATAAGCCCGCAACAGGGTTTGCAATTGATTTTTTCTTCCACGAAATGTAAACAAACATTCAGAATATAAACACTCGATTGGCAATATAACAGACGTTGGTGTTTAACTGCAAAGCTCTTTGATGTTCAATGCGGTTGCAATATACCCACATTCACGTCAACCAATTCAGCAAACTTCCTGTTGATAATTACCACCCTGACCGATTTCAACTACTTCCCTTTAAGCGCTTTTAATATGTGCATTTGTGCTTGATGAAAGGATCGGTGACTGGCTTAACAAATACTTGACCATAACACCGACTTATCAGTGAAAATAAATGTGTAAACATGTTTCATTCTCCCATGTAAAGAAAGTCATTGTGGTCAACCTCGTGGTCAACTAGTAGGGTGATCAATCTAAGGCTGGCTTTCACCACATATCTTGGCCTATGGGAAATATCTGAGTTGTAAAATAGCTGCCACTTGAAATCATAGAATCACGTGTGTGTGTCTACGTGCATGCGTGCGCGTGTCTGTAATGACTGCCTGGCTTCATTTACTGTGCAGAATGTATTCTACAGATGGCTAATTAAATTAGTAAGAACTATCTTATTTTGCACCCTCCCGTGCAGCAACAAATCATTAGAGTGGCGCCATCTCGAGGACTGATCACCATTCAATTATCTCAGGTAACAAAAAAGCCCCGCAGAAAAACCGTAACATCGCCAACACGTACGTAAATAACTATTGTGTTTTCTAAATACATCGCCAATTGGTAGATGAGTGTCCAAGGATGCGGATGAACACAGAAAGAGGTGAGTGGACCTCTGCGAGATATTTGGACACTAGCAAATTGTTGAAGATGACTATATTCCATAATTTAATTATGTATTAAAGTTGTATTAAACTAGCAAACAATGAGAAATTTATCTTTATTCTTTTAGTAAGTTGTATGAATTGCATCACTTCATAAAATCTACCAAATAAAATTATATTTATACCTGAAAATAATCGGTGTGTATATATTTCATATATACAATATATATGCTACTTCAGTACGACACAGAAAGTTAGTAGATATTGTAATTAACAGAATCTGTCTACTATTTGTGCATCATCATTGTCATTTAAACTAACACTAACAAAAAATAAAATCATATTTCTTTAGCCAGTCAGTGCAACATAAATGAACCCTTGATTATGACAAACCTGGGAAGTCAGTTATTCTGAGTCAGACAGTTCTATGACTTCGTCAGAGACAACAGGTAAGGACATTGACTTCCAAGGATTTTGCCGAGAAGGCTTGGTAGCGTTAAGCGCACCGATTTGTGGCTCCAACGGTGGCAGACAATCTGTCAATGTCGTGCTGTCAGGCGTCGTAACTTTAACGACAATGTCTGATGAAAGCGAGCAGTAATTTTTTATCTTAATATTCATTTCACCATCGCTACACGAATGGTCACTGTATCTACCACGCGTTGCCAACACAGCCATCGACGATACGTCATCAAGGTCTTTTGACGATAACGCCTTATCGAGATCATGTGGCGATTTCTCGTTCGGCAAAGTTATTCTGTCGTCTTGATCAATGATGATTGGAGAATCACTGCGCAGACCAGGAAATGACAGCAGGTGGAATGGCTGTGATTTAATCTTAAATTTTGACGGAGAAAATATGCAGTGCGAGTGGGGCAGGTCCTCGTGTTCATCCATGATCAGTACATCAGTCTGACTATCCCTTCGGTTCACATTCCTGTCGTTAGTGTCAAGATCAATATCTGCATCTTTCTCCTCATTTCTTGATTCTACTTCTTTTAATTTCTCCTTGTCAATGACACCAGCAAAGTCTGTGACAGACTTTCTCCCATGGGACGGATCGGGAGAGCGTGCTTTCATCTTGTGTCGCGAGTTACTGCCCTCGTCCGACGACGAACTGTCGACTTCCGACGAAGATGGGGTTGCTGATGATGATGAAGACGATAAATTGTAGCACTGTATGTCATTGTTTTTCTCCGAGTCATTGCTGTCGTCGTGTTTCCTTGAGTCGTTGCTGTAGTCTCGCTCCACAATGTTCATATCAGAGCTGTTGAAGCTGTTACTATCGTCGTCTGTGTTGTGCCACTCTCTCGTGTTTGTATTCCCGTCACACACCTGATAGAAAATAAAACAATACCATCACAGGTAACCACAATACACAATGTACACACATATACATACATGTACACACACACAGATACACACACACACACACACGGATACACACATGAACACTGATGAAGATAAATTACCTCTTACCACCATTACTTAAGACAAAGATCTTACTAATGCCACAATGAAATAAACATTGACTACAACGTAAACATCCAGTCAAGTGCACTGGAACTATTTTTAAATGTTGTGTTTCTATACTAAATGTGTACGTGTTGTTTTGATTCATGATGAATAAGAATCAACAAATTATGCTTGTTGCAAAATATAAGGCTTATCACAGAGTAAAAAAAATTGTACATCAAGGGTAGTATCTAGCAATTTATGATTCAGACAATTGCATAAGTTGTGTTGGCATTTCAAATGTTTTTGATCAGGAATTTTGTTTAATGTAAAGTATGGTGACCTGTCACATTCAAATATCTGGGGTATGCATTCAACTGCAAACGCAGACATTTTCTTCTGATTAACATTCAAATGTGCATTCATATGCATTTGTTAGCAAGCCTGCACAAATAGGACCGTTTCACTAATATTCTTGTGACCTCACATGCCTTATTTTGCTCTTTACAATCTTGTATACTGAAAACTGTCAACACCAGGGTGCGCCACTGGGACACTTTTGTCCGGGTGTGACCTCCGCCTTGGCCAGTCCCAAGCCCGGATGAGAAAGGAGGAGGGTTGTGCGTGAGGTTAGCTCCCTCACCACGTAAAAAAGCATGCTACTGAAACCAATGCCAAAGAACAAAACATCAATGGTGCGAGGAGTAAAGCCACCCAGGAAGCTGGGGTCGTGAAGGATGTCAGCCAAACCTGGCCGGAAGCTGACACCCCGGGAGTGGAGCTCCTCAAGCCGAAAACCAAGATATGAGTGGGCTCCTGGAATGTGAGAACATTGTATCAAGCAGGAACGCTTCAGCAAGTACTGTGGGAGATGGAAAATTACAACGTTGAACTTTTTTGCATCAGCGAGGCACAATGGGTACTCAGGGCACACCATACTTCATTCAGGCCGAACAGACAACCAACAGAGAGGTGGGGTAACCATAATTGTAAAGGTAAAGGTGAAAAAAACTCTACTGGAGTCGATGCCAATCAACAACACATTGCTCAAGGCAAGATTTAACTCCAAGTTTGCAAAGCTGACAGTGATAGCATGCTATGCATCAACAGAAAACGCTGAGGATGAGATCAAGGATGAGTTCTATTAACAGTTGGATGAGGAAATCAGTACTACACCCCGGGAGTGGTGGGAGACCTCATCGCCAGAGTTGGAGAGGAAAACACAGGAAGAGAAAGGGCCATGGGCAGCCAGGGCTTTGGACGCATGAATAACAATGGCGAGAAACTCTTAGATTTATGTGTACAAAATAACCTAGTCACAGATGGAACTCTATTCAAGCACAGAACCATTCACAACACCACTTGCATGTCTCCAGATAACAACACCGTCAGCCAGATCGACCATGCGATAATTAATTAGAAGTGGAGATGATCACTTCAGGATGTCAGAGCCAGACGTGGAGCCAATGTGGGGAGCGATCATGTGCTAGGAGTGGCAACGATGTCCTTGAAGCTCAGGAAGGCACGGAGAGGAGAAGAGAGACAGCGACGATTTGACACAGGAAAGTTAAAGAACACTAATACAGGGAAAGCTTTCCAGCTGGACTTGCAAAACCGCTTTCGTTTACTCCAAGAGGAACAAGAATTGAGCATCGACAGTTTCAATCAGGCACTGACAGAAACAGGCAAGAAAGTTTTAGGATACAGAAGAAAAAGGAAAGAGGAATGGATCAAACTAGACATATGGACAACAATCGATGAAAAAAAGCAACAAAAAAGAAGTTAAATGAATCCCAATGACTGAAGGAACAGCTGCAAACTAGATAGTCAGAACTGAACTGGACAAAGTAGTGAAATGGAAGACAAAAGCAAACAAGAGAGCCTTCATCGAAAATCTGGTGGACGAAGCAGAACCAGCGGCACAGACACATAACATGGCTGCACTGTACAAGATAACCAAGACGCTGACCGGCGGTTTTAAAAATAACAACGTCCCAGTGAAATATGTGAATGGAAATGCAGTCATCAGTGTGGCAGAACAGATCCAACGATGAAAAACACACTTCGAGACCATACTCAACAAAGATCCACCTAGCAAACAAGCAGACATTCCAGGAAGCGAAGAGTATCTGCAGGTCAACACATATTCACCATCTGTTGTAGAAGTGAGGAAAGCAATCAAGACCATGAGGTCAGGGAAAGCGGGGGCAGACGATGTGAGTGCAGAGATGCTGAAGGCTGGAGGAGAGGTCACCGCTGGAGCCTTGACAGGGAGGCGGAAGAAATACCTGGTGACTGGAAGAAAGGGCTGATTGTTAAATTATCTAAGAAAGGAGACTTTAGGCATTGCAACAACTGGAGAGGGATCACTCTTTTGTCCATCACTAGTAAAGTAGGGTAATCCTTGACAGAATTACTTATGCCCAAATACCAGGCAGACACTACATAATCGAAATGGCATTGTATCAAAGCAGATGTAAGTAGCATATGTGATTTTTTATTTAGTACGTTGCCATGACTATACATAAATTTCAGCCTTGATGTACACTTATTCAGTATAGAGTTCACAATAGATTCACCAGAAAGTGTCTGGTCCAACTTCACACCTAGGTACTTGACAGAGTCCGTTTTAATATCATGACCTTGACATTGTATAACAAAGTCAAAGTTCTTGATGAGATGTTTTTTTGCATTTTGATGAAAGGACAATTGCTTCCGTTTTGCCCATGTGCATTGATAATCAATTTTTAGTTAACCATTGGAAGCAGTGTGAAACTTCATTACATAGCTTAGAAGCCGCCTTTTCAATGTCACGATCACTAACCAGAAGTATTGTGTCATCCTCATACATAATTTATTTACATGAAACACATGACGATATGTCATTGCTATATATCAGGTGGCACCATGGTCCCAGAATGCTTCCTTGTGGTACGCCACACATAATAGTTTGTTCAGATGATAAATTGTTACTGATTGAAACAGTTTGTTTACGAGAGTCTAGATAAGATCTGAACCATACAGGGTCTATGCCACCAAGCCTGGTTTTTTCCCAAAGCATATCATGGTCTACACTATCAAATGCTTTTTGGACATCTAACATTACCATTCCAACAAATTTACCATGGATTATTTCACTTCTAATGTGGTCATGAAGATATACAAGGTGTCAGTTGAGTAACAACCTCTGAATCCAGACTGGAGCAGATATATTATTTCATTACTTGTACAGAAAGTTTCAACCTGTTGATGTACGGCCTTTTCTAAGATCTTTGAAACTGATGTTAATACACTTACTGATCTATAATTACCAACATCAAGTTTGCTTTTTTACTTAAACAAGGATGTTAATTTAGCCCTCTTAGTACAGTCAGATATAATCTTTGATTTGATAGATAGATTTACAAGGTACGTAACTATATCTGTGAGTGCTTCAGCTCCATCATGGAGAACTCTAGGTCCGATGTTATCTAGACCTGTTCTCTTTGTGCTATTCATTTGCTTTAAGTTCTTCAATACAAAACTTTGATCAACTTCTTGTAAAGTATATATATATACACATATATAGTTTTCAAAAAAAGAACTGAACAAATCAGGCAATTTTGGCAGTTTTTCAACCAATTTGTGAGCCATATTTATTAAAAAAGTCATTAACATATTCAGCAATTGTCAGTGGATCAAATTTTGTCATTTATATTTAGAATTATTGGTTCTTTCACCTTAGCTTTGTTATAGCCTAGGAATTATAGTGTACTCCACATCTTATTCTTCTTGTCACATGAACGTCACATGAATATCTCCAAAAGGCCTTATTGAATGATACGATGCAATTTAAATATAACAATTTATCACAATAAAAACTCACTGCTCATTGTCCATATTGTATTGATTTTTACCGCCCTCCACAGATACGTATATTGCGTACGTAGCCGGAACCGGCGAATGAATAGGGGGCATCCATTTGTGACGTGATCTCTCCACACGAAAGCACCTCAGAGAACGGAGGGATCAGACGCCTCCGGACACAAAAGGATGACATTGGAGTGAGTCCAGACAGATTGGATTACCAAAAGATTGCACCCCATGTGTCTCAGGAGAATTCTGCGAATCTACTGGCCAAATAAAATCTCTAACATGGAACTCCATGTTAGATGGATCATGAGGTTAAATGTCACAGATGGATCGGACATGTCTGCAGAATTCCACTGACATCTATTCCGAGGGAAGACCCAAGGAGATGAGTGGAGCGGGACTTGAAGGCACTCGGGTGGAGCTGGGGCCAAGTAACAAAGCTGGCAGTGGACAGGCAACATTGGCATTCTTTGGTGTTGTCCTTACGTGTGAACTACATGAAGAGGATTAAGTAAGTAAGTGTGACATGGCGACGGCATTTTTAAAAAGCTCCTTCAATTTAACAGTGGAGTCTATTTAATGATGAATTTTCCTGATAAGCTCGATCTCTTATCAAAACAATCCCCAGAAGTTTCCCCAACTGTGTCAAAATGGTACTATATAACCTGTGAAAAAGAAACAAAATCAAATTCTTACATTATTACCATCCCTGTCGTCTGGTGTAAGATGTTCACGTTTGTTGCAACTACCAGTGCTGCCATCAGTGGCAATGTGTGAAGACGACGTCTCCTTGACAACTTCTCTGTCCACACTCCTCACTTCCGTGTAAACTGCTGTATCAGAAGCTGCAAAGATAAAGTTCAACTTGCAACACTCCATGAATAATATATATATGTCATCTCCCTTGACCTGCCGATGTCCACTTGCTTTTACGTCAACTGCCTTCAAAGGATCATGCTAGTACTGCCACCTAGCGATCAATTTTTTCTTAGCCAAAATCATGATCGATTATGAAAATCAAACTGTCAGTAGTGTTTGGACTATGGAAATATTCTGTGGACGACTGAAAAATTAATAACAATATTAATTCAAAATTATAAATTTCTTATTCAAGCATCTTGAAAATCATCACTACTTGTAAATTACTGTTTAAATGTGACAGAAACTAATTATTTCTGGCCAACCTACCTCGATGGGAAAATGACGAGATATCCTCCCCCTCTATCTCTGGCATGCTGCTTCCTTTGCATTTGTTCTTTCCTATGTCTTCCTTGCAGCTGTCATCAACAAAGCTGGACTTCCCATCCTCCTCTCTTGGTTCCTCTTCCTTCTCATTCCTTTCTACTTGTTCTCTTTCACTTTCGTTTTCCTCTGAATCCTTTTTTCCTTCCCATTTCTTTGTCCTACTCTCCTCTTCATCCTTCTTTTTATCATCCTTATCACCCACTTTCTCCTCCCTGTCCCCATCCTTCGGTCCAGACGTCTTTCCCTCCTCCTCATCAGCTCCTTCAGGCAGCAACTCCTCATCACTGCCAGCCTTCTCCTCTTCCCCCTCATCTTCTGACATATCGACTCCCATCTCTTGCTGTTTCGCAAACTTGTTTATCACCTGTCAACAACATACCAACTCGTCAACAATCCAGTTAATCGGTATGTGCACAGATTTTGAATTCCACAACATTATAATAACTAGCAAAATACCCATCTGCCAGATTAGATAACTAGGTAGTCTGTAACCAGCTCTACCAGTAAACGTTTCGAAAGAGTGCTATACTGGCGTTTGTTGCTTGGCAACCCTACCAGAAATAGCATCTGCTCCAAAAATGACCTCACTCATATCCGAGATTCAATATTAATTTTTCTCCCTTGTTGCTCATCAAGAACAAGCCTTGATATTTCAACTAGACATGGCTTGATGAGATCCTCATCTTCATTTGCATAGGACGTTTTACATTCAGTATGAAGCTTTTTAAATGTCTCGTTCGTCCTTGCATTACATATCTTCAATGTGGTGTGATACAAGAGTGCAGTCATGAATGAATTACTCACATGCCCATACATTAAAAAAGCTTCTGTTACCCCCAGAAATTAATTACCCCCAGGTTTAATACATAAATAAAATAAATAAATATATAAGATAACAAGAAATAACCTTCCAACAATTTGTCCTTGAACTACCACGTTAATGTTAACAGAACTGCGTGAGCGTTATCCAGCACTTGAAACAGTCGCAACTGTAAATGTGTATGTGTGTGTGTTTGTGTGTGTGCATGCGTGCATTAAATACAACAAACTAATATTTATTATTAATTTGTTAACCCTCTTCAGCAATGCTGAACAAGGGCCGGCACATTACAAAACTATAAGAAAATATCAGTGTATTTTATTAAGAAAAGTATAAAATTAACAGAAATGTGTTAAATTCTGGCAATCAAATGAAACATCTGCAAAACTATAATTTACACATTACCTCATCCAAGCTTGACTTCCATTGAAGTTTGTTGCAGTCCAACTTTGCATGCAACTCCTTGTCATAAAGTGCTGGGTCATTCCGTTCCCTACAATCGATGGCCTCAGACTATCAAGAAAACCTAGTATAATCCTTGCATAGACGGGCAGTACACACATGCAAAAATACATCAAGTTCTCAGTTGAATGAGTGGGAGGACCAACTTTTTTTGGAGCAACAAAATACATGACATTTCTGTCTAAATCTGTCACTCATAAATTCTATGCTGCTGTGTACAAAAAACAGGACAATCATCATGCTTGCTAGCAAGGATGCACACCTGGTCAAGATTCTTACTTTTGCAATAAGGCTACTTGGGCAGTGTGCCCACCTGTATGATTCTGTGAGGGCATACCTATATGATTCCGTGAGGGCCCACCTGTATGATTCCATGAGGGCCTACCTATATGATTCTGTGAGGGCCTACCTGTACGATTCTGTGAGGGCCTACCTGTATGATTATTTGAGGGCCTACCTGTATGATTCCGTGAGGGCCCACCTGTATGATTCTGTGAAGGCCTACCTGTATGATTCAGTGAGGGCCCACCTGTATGATTCTATGAGGGCCCACCTGTATGATTTTGTGAAGGCCTACCTGTATGATTCTGTGAGGGCCCACCTGTATGATTCCGTGAGGGCCCACTTGTATGATTCTGTGAGGGCATACCTGTATGATTCTGTGAGGGCCCACCTGTATGATTCCATGAGGGCCTACCTGTATGATTCTGTGAGGGCCCACCTGTATGATTCTGTGAGGGCCTACCTGTATGATTCCGTGAGGGCCTACCTGTATGATTCTGTGAGGGCCCACCTGTATGATTCCGTGAGGGCCTACCTGTATGAATCTGTGAGGGCCCACCTGTATGATTCCGTGAGGGCCTACCTGTATGATTCTGTGAGGGCCCACCTGTATGATTTCGTGAGGGCCCACCTGTATGATTTTGTGAAGGCCTACCTGTATGATTCCGTGAGGTGACAGCCAAAGTTGCCATGGAAGTCTCTGATGCGCCTCTCCTGTAACTGGTTGCCAACATCGATGAATGCCTCTCGCGCAATGACGTTAATTGATTTCCTCCTTCAAACAAAGTTCTTCCCAATTGTAAACACAATAACGACTGGTGCGGTTGCTAGAAATCTATCATGTGACCTTTCTTACTTTTGAAAGTACAAAAAACCTAGATAAGTATATAAATCTCACAAACAACCAGTATCCTTAAATATCCATCAAGATAAAAAATAATATAGGATTTATCATAACGTCAAAATGCTGATATATTATGTGAATCAATTGCTTAACGGCAGAGTCAAATATCTGCATTATCATATGTTTGTAGACATGTATAACGGACATGCTTGTTCATGTACTCTGGCACACACAGATGCACACACAAACACAGGCGTCAAACACAGGAACCAAACACACAAGTACAAACATACAGTGGTCACTCGCTGTAACTAGAATAAGCAGCCCTGATGTCAGCAACATCCACTGATATCGAATAACTCGGACATCCCTGTCCTGACCTGCAGTGGTTCGTTTACACATGGAAATACAAACATCAGATACAAGCAACACACTGACAAACATGTTCTTTATAGCGTGCGTCCACTGTATCCATATCCCTGGACATGAGACTCCATTCACACCTGACACGTACCCTAGACGTAGACAATGCTTCATGTTGCTGCGAGTCACAATCTCGACTATGTCGTGGAAGTCTGGGAATATCTGGTGCTGGTTTATGAACCGTTCAATGCGTTTATTCACCTCTGGATACCGGGTACCTGCATGGACAACACAGCACCAAATAAACAGTGGTAGACTCAACTATATTTTTAGGATCTTAGTCAACAAGATCTACCTATTATGATCAGTTGTAGTTGTTACCTGTTTCATCAAAGTAATTTTCACTCAAAGTGTGACCATGTGATCCTGCTTAAAATTTACATATGATGAATATTTATATAATGCATCTCACATGCAGTTAGTTTTTGGTGTTATAACTAATTTGTATATCACGCATGCATTTCAACTGTCAACACATGTATAATCATATCACACATTCACATGAAGATTCCAATTGTGAGAATCACTTGGTTTGATTTTTGGGAAAAAAATTAATAAGCTAATAGTTTGCTATGGCTATGGACACTATAGTGGATTGTTTTATGCAGTACAGTTTTCAAAGAACTGACTTTGATTGTTAAATGTGCACAGTAATATGAACTGATGTTGAATCCAAAATTTTTTTAAGTTACACCCCAGTAATTCGCTGACGATTTCACAGAAATTACAAAAAAAAGTTGCACAAATGAACTATCATGTCATAGTTTTTGTTATATGAGCTTGAAATGAGACGTGCAAAAAATCAAATTGATAGAGCACCTTTAATAACTTATTTTTTCATGCAATATGGTCCAAGCCACTAACAACTGTGGGTAAATGAAACACCCAATACACCAGCAAGTCTAAGAATTGACCGTGTACCTTCAAAGTGGAATTTTCTCTCGATGGGTCGACCCGTCGTTGGTGCACGTCCTTTAATGTTGCACAGCTTGTTCCACACCTTAACAAATTTCGCCTTGTAGCGCTCCACGAGTGTGTAGGCCGAGTCATCCTCCATCTCATCCAGTGATATATCTTTCTCCTCCAACTTCCTGATTCGCTTACTGATCTCCTACGCATGGTGAAACACAAACAGTTTGAAACACTATGCACCTAAAAATTTAGCAGGATCAATCAATCAAATCAGTCAATCGATATTTATTTCTAACACCCAGTTATAATATCATAAATAACGAATTATTACAAAGGTTGCAGCACGCATGATTCAGTTAAGAATATATATTGGCGGGTTAGAAAAAAATGAACGGGAGTTCAGTACATAATATCTATGGTTCACCCCAACCATTATTGTAATTATTTTATGTGCCTGAACAACACAAAAACTGTAAATACACACACATTTTAGACTATGTCAAAATAATACGATTATAGATCACCGGCTTCAAAATGTGATTTCAAACCATGCATTTGAGACACTGGTTATGATTATGTTTGAACAGAAGCACAACCACCAAGAAATTTATTAATTTTATTTCCTATTACGGTTACCTTCAAGAGACCCTCGAGCTTGACGATCTGTCTCTCTGACCCCTTTGCCTTTCCTGCCGAACTGTCCGTCCCCTCCTTTGACCGACACATGTCCCCCGTGTCCAATGCACCTTCTGTCGAACTCCCCGCACTGGGAAAAATACTCCCCCTGTTTCCCAAACCATCTCCCCCATCTCCCACAGTTGTTTCCATTATTTCAACATCGCCAGCTCCGGATATTTTGCACCGTTTGCTCGTCACGCATTCGACCGACAAGACATCATGTTTTCGCTTTTCTATAACCGATTCCCCATTTGTAGCACTCGATTTTTCAACGTTTTCCACCAGGTTGACAAGTCTGGCGTTTGAGTCATTATTTCCTTCGTGATTATTTTTGTTTTGTCTCTGTACCTCTGAGGTTGTCTCGCTCGTGTTACTGTCTTTGCTGTTTTCGTCCAGGTCTTTACAAACATCGGCGTGGTGTCGCTTCTGGTCTGGAATACTGTCTGTATCGGAATCGAACATTCGCTTTCTGGCTGAACTATCAGTATGGGTTTCAGCATGAATCTTACTTAACTGGCTGGGCTTTGCAGGCTGGTCCTGGTATGCCTTCAGTTCAGTCAGTAAATCTTTGATGTGCACATATTTGTTGATGACATCCTTGGTGATCAACTCGGCTGTGTGCCGCAGCAATTTCAGAAAGCCATCTGATTGGATGAAATCAGGCTTAGCCCTCTGGTGGCGTTTTTTTATCAGCGTTAGGACCTCCTCGTCATGCCCAGTGACTCTTTCACATAGGACCATGAACTGAAAGAAGAGGAACTATACATTATCGAACATTCCTCGAATGATAAAGTATTCCCTGTGTACATTAGCACAATTTGCTGATGACTGTCTCCTGTAAAGAGTTATCAAACAAACAAACTCTTGAAACTAGTGTGAATACTTTTACAAAATATGACATGATAAATGAGTTAATGATAAGTCGGTAATCCAAGATTCATAAATATAATGTTAGATACTCACCATAAAGCAATACTACGAATTCCTGCTGCTACATCATAACATGTTGAAAACCACTCGAAGGCAGCAAATCAAACCTGTTCTAAATGAATTACAATAAGAATTTACAAAATAGGCAATGATGGATGTAATGGTGACAGGCTAAGTAGAAGAACTACATCAGAAAGTATGCTGCATCTACTGCCAACCTCGTTAACTAGACAACAGTCATGATAAAATGTATGCAAGAACAACTACCTTCGAAAATGCAAGTTCTGCCATGTTCAGTGACACAACATGAGCAGTTTGTGGATTCTCAGTTTCAGCCCTGCAAAAACAATGTACTGGGTAAATCAAGTATGGTACAAAGCCCCCAAGAATAAAACAAGGACCAAAACACAACTATTAAAATATGCCCCAGCATATAATTTAAAAATGTTACTTAACTGTCTGCTCGATTTAAAATGACAGGTTTTAACTTGGTGGCACTATGATTTTTCATATATATTTTATATTTTTGCACCACTTAAAACGGGACCATAAGTTTCTCTTTTTCATACAGAACACAGATTGCTAAAACCACAGCTGTTTAAAAAGTAGTGGGACAGCCAAGGCGGTACACCTAGAAATCGAGTATGAATGTTTTTTGACGGACTATTGACAAGGGTGCCCATAAACAGAATCTGGCGGATGCCACCCTCGAGCAATTTTTTTTATTTGCATAAATCCAATATGGTCGCCTCCATATCAGTATTTTGATCATATATCCAATTATAGTTGGAATTTCACATTTATTCTAAATACATTAAGTGTCTGGAGGCTTGTGCCATCAAAGAGTGAAACAAACATTATGATCGGGCATTTTTTTTATTTGCATTAATCCAATATGGCCACCAACATATCAGTGTTTTGATCATATATTCAATTATAATTGGAGTTTCAGAATGATTCCATCTTTACCATTATATCCAAATTTAGTTGCATTTTAACAGAATTATTACAAATGCCATTTAGTTGGGGGTTCGAGACATCGATGCCTGTAAAAAATGATTGGGCATCAGTGTTTTATTATAAACATTATCTCCAAATATACTTGCATTTTCCCAGTGATTCTAAATTCCATTTAGTTTCTGGATGATTAAGACCTCTACGACTTCAACAAATGCAATGATTGGTCATTTATTGTTTATTTGCATAAATCCAATATGTCTGTCTCCTCAGTGTTATGATCATATCGCGCGCACGGGTGTGCGTGCGTGCGTTCGTGCACGCGTGCGTCCACATATCCACAATTTAGATGTGCTTGCATTTTGAATTAAACAATTGCATTTATCTTATTTGCACGGGGTCATGAGAATTCATCACAACAATGTTAAATGCAAAAGAACAACTAAACTCAATCGATCTAAAATGAAACGAGCTAAGATTTATGTATTGAATCCAGTTATGTCACATACTGAAAACATATTGAGGCAGTTAAACATTTTGTTCATGATTATTGGCATTATATGGCCTGAAAATAATGACGATACCAAAATATATATATGTGAGGGAAGTAGGCCTACAGGGGAAGTAGTCTGAACTCCATCGTTGTGAAGACTTTCAACAAGACGATACTGAACAGAATATATTGCAAAAATAATCACCTTCTAAGAGCAAATCAGAATGAATTGCGTGCCAAGAGGACTACAGCCTACTATAATAACAGTGGGAAGGCTAATGGAAATAATTAGATCGGCAACTCTTCCTGCACTCATACCAGCCATAGACTTTCCAAAAGCATTTGATACAATCCACTTTCAAAAAATTATGAAGAGTCTAAAGATCTATGGTAAATATTCCAGAACAACTGGTAAAAGTTCTGCATGGAGACACAACCGCACCATACCTCTTCATAATAGTCTCTGACCATGCACTGAGAGAAGCCAAGAAGGAAAAGTAGATGTGTCAACCCCTTCAGTCATCACAGATGTTGAATGTTTCGATGACATCGCTTTTTGTCAATAAAAAGCTCTCACAGGCACTTTAAGAGTTACTCATGAGAGTTGAAACCTCATGTGTAAAATTGGTTTGAACATCAATTCTAGAAAAATGAAGTGCATGTCCTAGAACCACCCTGAAAACATTAACATTGTGACCATTTTGGAGAAGGTCGACTGTCTTAAATATATTCACGTCCGGAATATTCGGGGCAGGTAAAAATTTGTGGTACTGAAATCTTGTGTTCTAACGTTCTTAGCCTATTTTAATACACTGCATGGTCTCGCACTGATTCACGTGACACACGAACAATTTACATAGCGCAGATAGGACCCAGGCGTCTTCGATGAGATTTGGATTTCACTGGTATATTCTTGTAAGTACTTCACTCCAAACAACTTTTGTAACAGTTTGTTTGCAGGAATTGTAAGGAATATGTGTTAGACATTTAGCACATAAATATCTTACGGATGAATTTAGGTGTTAGTAAAAATGGCAAAACAACTGGAACCACGAATGTTGCCCACACCATTGTACCTCTGTTCCTGTTATGTGACATACACTAGAATTTCCATTTTCATGCGAATTCTGTTTATGAAATTCTGGACACCCTTGTTGTCAATAATCCGTCAAAAAACATAATTCATACTCGATCTAAGGTTCAGCCTAAAAAGGCCTGTTGGCTGCCCGACTAAAGTTATGAACACAGGACTGAATAAGTTGAAAAAGATTGAACTTGAGTTGAAGTTGAACTTGAAGGCGTCACATCTCAAGATAAAAAATAAAGTAAAATGACAGGGCAACTTGTTTTAACTGAAATTACTGAAAGCATTTAGTGTGAAGAAATTGCATTAATACTAGCGACACTAGTCCAATATATATTGATTGGGCTAGGCCTTAAACACATTTTCCACATAATTACAATTAGTCACCATCTTGGAAAGATGAACAGAACAGACGTTTCTCTGCTTCCTGCAAACAACGGATCGCTCCCAGCGCGCGTCACTTATGTTGAGACGCACTGCACACATATTTACCGAATTAACGCGAACGAAACCATCCATGCAGCGACCGGCGAGGTAGATAATTTTACTTTTCTAGGCCATTCGGTAAATCAGACATTAATTTTATCTATAGGGATCAGAGATGCATGCAGTTAAACTTCCGGTTGTGTTTACAATAATACAGTACCTAGAAAATTGTGATATTTGAAAGAAATGTTTTATGGGAAATTAATGCAATAGATCAGGGATACTAGTGTGTGCGTGCGTGCGTGCGTGCGGGAGTGCGGCGGCGAAAAATTGTCTACACCATTTGTTTCGGCCAACAATGGAGGTTTTGTGCTCCGCAGACTACTCTCTCTGGACACGCCCCTGGTGTGTGTGTGTGTGTGTGTGTGTGCGCGTGTGCGTGTGCATGTGTGCGTGTGGTGCATGCCCATGCATTTGTCGACTAAAGAACAGTTCGATGTAACCTGCACAGTACAAATATTCCGTGGTTGAGGTAACTAAGTGTTCACGTGATGCCTCTGGTGAGTTATGTTATCAGCCAATCTATTGCGAATATTTTAATAGAAATTAGAAAACTGCATCCCTATGTCACTTTAGTTTTGATGCTGAAACTGTCTGACAGGTGCACGGTTTTTATGTATCCGACTTAATTGACAGGGCACGTCCACGTTAAGTATGTTGATCACATTCACCATCTTCTGGGTCTGAGGGATTCCACAGCGATGATCGAAGGCTATCAGAAGCCTTTTCGAAGTCAGTGAAGATACTGTTCCGTTCAATATTTTTCCTATTGAAACTCTTACACGTCTTACACTAGTACTTTTATCACAATCAACATCTTCTGGGTCCGGTGAATCCCACAGCGATGAAGATGATCAGAATCCTTTTTCGAAGTCAGTAAAGACATGCACTGTTCCATTCAATGTTTTTCCTTTTGAAACGCTTACACGTCATACACGCCAGTTGTTGCTGCATCACAAATCACCCTTCTTTGACGATTTTACAATGTTGCTTGTCTTCCTAGTTATTGGTGTGTCCTTTTCATTCCAAATCTGTTGGAAAGTACCCTGGGGTAGCCTAGCTCCTGTACAGATATGTAAAGACAAAGACGACATCCTGTAAAATGATCTCAGCAAAATGCAAGACTGCGAAAAGGACTGGAAGATGGCATTAAATCCAAGCAAGGATTGGGGTTTATTAGAATCACCCGGAAGTGAAATATACATATTCACACACCATCTATGGTAGCGTTATGCCTATATCGACGCCATCCAGTGGCGGATTAATCAATAGGCACTACAGGCACGTGCCTAGGGCCCATGAAAATACCTAAGCAAGTAGTATGTAGACAAGGTTCACCCTCGCCTCGCCCCTTTTTGACCTACTTTAGGCCTAACTACGTGCACAAAAAACGTCCTTATCTTTTTCGGGAACCTACTTATAAAAAAAAAATCAAAGGGTTTTGTGTAACCCGAGAGAAATCGGGAACCTACTTATAAAAAACGTGATTGATGGCCTGTCACTTTCGATTGATGATATTAAGGCGCCATCTAGCGGTTAATCCAGTAACTGATGATATTAAGGCGCCATCTAGCGATTAACCCAGTTTACCCCTAGCGATCAACGTCCCAAGCGATCAACGACTAGCGATCAACTTCAAAGCGATAATCTTAAGGCGCCATCTAGCGGTTAATCCAGTAACTGATGATATTAAGGCGCCATCTAGCGATTAACACAGTTTACCCCTAGCGATCAACGACTAGCGATCAACTTCAAAGCGTATATAACCACTCATAGACGCCGGCGCCGGATTAGCTCTCCTGGGAGCGCGTTCGACTAGGGATCGAAAGATTTCGGGTCCGAATCCGTACGTCGGCACCTTTTTAGATGCGCCATCTATCGGCGGTGACTATATAAGCGGTGTCGGTAGCGGTTTATCGGTAGTAGTCATGTTGTCGTCGGAACCTTTAAAGTTTGGCGGCTCGCGCTCCTTCTTGTCGAATATGTACAGGTGCCGATTGACGGCGTACGGTCGGGTCTTCCGATCCGTCGAGCACGCCTATCAGTATAGGAAAGCCCTGTTCAACGAAGATCTCGCATGCGCCGCGTGTATCAAAAGTGCGCGATCGCCCTACGTAGCGAAACGACTCAGTTACGGTATTCGAAAAAAGAGAACGGGAACCGAATGGAACGTCGTTAGGGTCGCTTGTATGAAGGGCCTGTTGATGAGTAAGTTCGGCGGGGAGTTGAAGGCCGATCTGTTGGCCACCGGGGACGCTGAATTGGTGGAGTGGGTACCGAGTAGGGAGGGTTTCTGGGGTACCAGGATTGGGGACGTTGCGGGAGAGAACAAGCTCGGTAAACTGTTGATGGAGGTGCGCGACGTTTATAAAGACGCGTAAAAAACCTCAGCCAGTATCAGTCGTGAAAATGGGCGGACCGTTGTTGAAGCATCCGTTTACGTGTATAGTATCAGGGCCTACGGGATATGGTAAGACGACGTTCGTCGACCGTCTGATACGACGCGCTATGATCGATCCGGCGCCCGAAAAAATCCTGTGGTGTTACGGGCAGTGGCAGACCGCCTACGCGTCTATGTCTCCGGAAATAGAGTTCGTAGACGGCCTGCCGACTACGACGCATTTAGACGGTAAAAAGAGGACGCTTTTAGTACTCGACGACCTCATGGAGGAAGCCGATAGCGGGGTGACGGCGCTATTTACAAAAAAAAGTCATCATTGTAATACGTCGGTCGTACAACTCCGACAGAACATGTTTCCGAAAGGGAAAGAAAACCGCACAATCAGCCTGAACGCCCAATACTTAGCGCTATTTAAGAACCCCCGAGACGCTGGTCAAGTAGGTCACCTAGCGAAACAGATGTATCCGGGAGAGGTCAAGTACATGATAGAGTCTTTCAAAGACGCGACGTCGACGGCGTACGGCTATCTCTTCGTCGATCTGAAACAGGAAACGGAAGAGTACATGCGCCTGCGTACGTGTATATTTCCGGACGACCCCCTTCAGTACGTCTACGTACGGAAGGGCGGTCAACTATAAGTAGAGAGGGACGTCGCCGCGTACGCATTAGTCGGTATGACGGGAAGACGCGCGGTGGTAGCGGCGAAGCGACGACCAAAGGCGGCGACGACGGTTTCGGAGCAACGCCTGAAGAGACACATTTTCGCCCTGCAGTTGATGGATAGACATAAGCGGAACATCGATCTGCGAAAAGCCGTTCTCGCCCACTCGGAGGTCGGTCTCATATGTAGTCTATGCGATTGCGCGTACAATATTCTGAGAGGGAACGTGAAGGTGTCGCCGAAGCAGAAACGCGTGTTGACGAAATACAGAGATCACCTGCGTGACCTGGTCAACAAACGAATTCCGGTGAAGCGGAAGCGAGCCATCTTGCAAACGGGGGCGGGTGGTTTTCTGACGGCCCTGCTAGCGCCGTTAGCGAGCACCGTTCTCCTGCCACTACTCAAACAGATCATCGGGGGTTAATCGATGCAGTACGCGAAGAAGATGGCGTTGGTCGACCCGCCATTGGTGGAAAGTCTCCTTCAACCACAGCAGCCGTCGTCGAGCAGCACGCCCCGATCACGTGTACTGAGTAGCCTGGACAGCGATATGAAAGATATTCTAGAGCGATCGGATTTATCCGAACGCGATAAGGTGGTGTCGTACAATCAACTGCTGAGTCGCTACAACACTATAGAGGCGGCTCGAACGGCGCAACCGGTACGCGTGTCGATGGTCAACGCCGACGGCGGCGAGATACCACAGCCCACGGCGGCGCCATCGTCGGAGGCCGTAGAGCGCGAAATCGTAGCAAGCATGCCGAAAACGCTGAAAGGGAAGGCGAGTCTACTTATCGCGAAAATGAAAGCCGATCCGTTGTGTCGATGGAACGACCGCGGCGAATTCGTGTACGACGGTAAAACGATCGCGGGGAGTAACATGGTCGATCTAGTGAACGATCTCATGCGAACGAGAACGAAGACGACGCAGCCCCTAGGATGGCGCGCTTTCGGGTTGAGTATGAAGGGTATGAACATTCCTATGGAGTTCGTCGGCAACCCGCGCTATCGGGAGTACATGGAGCGGCGGCTGTCAAGAGAAGAGGAGGAGGGGTCGGCGGCGGTCAGTTCAGCGGGGAAGGCGGTGCGACGACGACGTTCTAGAAAGAGAGCGTTGGACGCGTGGGAATCGATGTGACGATGCCGCCGATACAACGAACGGTCGCCGTCGTCGGTCTCATCGTCATCGCGGTTATCGCTCTCTATATAATATTCGTCGTTCATTGGTCGTCGTCGTCGTCGTCATGATGTCCGGGTGGAGTCGTCGTCGTCGTTCAAAACGAAACCTTCGACAACGAAACGACGACGATGAACTGAATGAACTCTACTTCGATCCGAAACGGGCGGGGAGTTACGGAGGCGTCGACGCGTTGCACCGGGCGTCAAAGGGGGGACGACGACGACCGGATGTCGAGAGGTGGCTAGCGGCGCAGGACGCTTATACTCTACACAAACCGGTTAAAAGACGTTTCAAACGACGTTGCGTCATCGTGGGCGGTCAAAACCAGCAGTGGCAAGCCGATCTGGTCGATCTGACTAGGTTAAAAAAACACAACGACGGTATAACATTTCTATTGACGGTCATCGACGTGTTTTCGAAGCGGGCGTGGTGCGTTCCATTGAAGAGTAAGTCCGGCGCGTCGCTCGTCGCGGCCTTCGCGCGTCTGCTGAACGACGCGCAACAACCGCCGAACGCGCTGCAGACCGATAAGGGGACCGAGTTTCTGAACCGACCCCTGCAAACGTTCCTAAAGAGTCACGGCGTTCATCATTTCGTGACGCATAACGAGGAGACTAAAGCGAGCGTCGTGGAACGATTCAATAGGACTTTGAAAACGCGCATGTGGGTTATTTTACGAAACACGAGACGCTGCGCTACGTAGAGGCGTTACCGGATTTCGTGCATTCGTACAACAACGCCTATCATCGAAGCATCGGTAGGACGCCGGCGAGCGTCGACGCGACGAATCAGGAGGACGTATGGCAATGCCTGTACGGCGGCGGCGGCGGTAGGGAGAAAAAACCGAAACTTCGCGAAGGAGATCACGTGCGTATCAGTAAGACGAGGGGTCAATTCAAAAAAGGATACATGCCTAACTGGAGCGAGGAGCTCTTCACCGTCGTAGAGGTGCATCCATCCGAACCGCCCGTTTATCGCCTGAAGGACGACGCCGGGACACCGGTAGAGGGCGCCTTCTACGAACAGGAAGTACAACGCGTAGTCGTTCCGAAGGACAAACTATATCGAGTGGAGGAGGTTCTGCAGCGGCGTCGTCGTCGCGGCGGCGGGTCGGAGGCGCTCGTAAAATGGAGCGGTTACCCGGCCTCCTTCAATAGTTGGATCGACGCCGCGGCGTTCGTGGACCTATAATAGCGCGTTATGCGTTGGACGCGTCACGAAGAATGCTGGCGACTGCACGAGTCGTGCTTATGCAGGGGAACGTCGCTCCTCCCGTATAAGGGGCCCTGCTGTAGCCGAAGACCGCAGTGGCGCGAGGATGATGATCGACGAGGCGGCGGCGAGGGACGAGCAGCAGCCGAAGAAGAAGACTACCAAAGAGGACTCCGTCGACGCCGCTACCGGTTCAGAGAAGCCGACGAAGACTACCAACGAGGACTCCGTCGACGCCGTCGAGAACGCCGACGACTCCACCGTCCACGAACCCGATCCATGGCGGCTCTGCGGTAACGAATGCCCAAAGGCCGAAATCGTATTCCTCTGTCAGGTCATCGTCCTATACTTCGTCATCGCCGTTAGTATATACAATCTAACGCGGGGTCAAGGCGACTCCAATCTGTGGACGGCGCTGTTGAGCAGCTGTCTCGGTTATCTGCTCCCGAGTCCGTCTATGAGCGGCGGCGGTCGACGACGACGAGACGATGGCGGTATCGTCTGACTTTTACCTGACGCTACCGAGCAACGCGTCTATGAAGCGGCACCCCGAAAATACGTTGACGCACTACATCACGACGCTGCCGCGACGTTTTGACCTGCCTGGCGGCGAATGGGAATGCGGACTGGTGACGCTACAGTACCCGCACACGTGGTACAACGTGAGAGAGGCGGACGCTAACTTCTACCTGTCGGCGCCACGCGGTGAGATGGGTCTTTTCACGACCATGGACGGTATCGGAATATACCGGCAGGGTACGATTACTCACGGTTTATACAACAACGTTAACATGCTACTGCGCGAGCTCAACGAGGCGCTAATGAAATTGTGTACCGATAAGGTCAAGGTGCGTCTAGAGTACAGTGGCGTCTCTAACCGAATGACGCTGCGTATTTCGGCGGGTGTCGCCTTTACCCTACCCGATACGAGTCGTCTGAAGAGCTGGCTAGGTTTCCATAAGAACGTTATCGTAAGTCCCCCGATGATGGGGCCCGAACCGGAAGTCGTCATTATCGAGACGAGCCCCGCCGCGTACACGTTCGCGTACGAAGGTCGCAATACGGTGGATATGAAGGCGGGGGTCGACACCCTGTACGTGTACACGGATCTCGTGGAATCGCGCGTCGTCGGCGACGTGTACGCGCCGCTCCTTCGAAACATCGCCGTCTTCGGTACGAACGGTAGCGTTATTTCGGAAACGTTCGACCGCGTCCAATACGTGAAGCTGCTGCGGCATCAATTCGACACGATCGAGGTCGATATAAGAGACGATTGCGGTCAACCGATACCATTCGAGCGGGGGAAGCTAGTGGCGACGCTTCACATCAGACCCTGTAAATCGAGATTGTTTTAACCACCATGCCGAACCCGTACGAGGACTACTACGTTCGACAGGTCGGCGGTCAACTGCCGGTCTTCGTTGGCGGTCGGGGTCAACGAGGACACGGTCTGGGTAATATCTTCGGGAGCCTGTTTCGAAGCGTCATGCCTCTTTTTAAGAGAGGCGCCATGGCGTTGGGAAAACGCGCGCTCAAAACCGGCGTGCACGTGGCGCGGGACGTCGTCGGCGGCGGCAATCTGAAAGCGTCGATAAAACGACGCGCGAAGGAGGCCGGCGTCGATCTTCTCGACGGCCTATTGAAAGGGCCGGCGCCGAAGAAGACACGGTTGAAAAAAAGACCGCCTATAAAGAAGCCGCGTCGAACGGCGACGACCGTCAGTAGACGGAAGAGAGGGCGTCGACCGGTTGATATATTCGACGCGTAACGATGGCGTTCGTAAAGACAGCGTGTGAGGGCGTGAAGGCCGAACTGGACCTGTTCACCGGACCGGTGACGCAGAAGAGCATCGAGAGCAGTCATTGGACCGTCTACCAACCGCTGACGGCTCTCGACGCCGGCGGTCCCATCGAGTTCCTCATTCCGGGGTCGAGTAACGACTATACGGACCTGGCGACCCTTCAAACGTACGTTCGCTTCAAAGTGGTTCAGGGGGACGGTACCGATCTGGCGGCCGGCACCAACGTGGCGCCGGTCAACAATTTCCTCCATTCGATGTTCAGTCAAATCGACGTGTCGCTGAACGGTACGCTCGTGACGCCGTCGACCAATACGTACGCGTACCGGACCTACATCGAGACCCTGCTGAGTTACGGTAGCGACGCGAAACGATCGCATCTCACGGGGTCATTGTGGTACAAAGACAGCACCGGACACATGAACGCGCGCGGGGACGACAACACCGGGTTCGTAGCGCGGCGCGATCTGACGGCGGCCAGCACCGAGGTGGAAATGATGGGACACCCGCACGTCGACGCGTTTACGCTAAACCTCCTCCTACCGAGCGGCATCGACACGAAAATACGCATGGTCCAGTCGAAGGACGCCTTCGCGCTCATGGGCGCGGCTGCCGCGCCGGGGTGGCATATCTTGATACGCTCGATTTGCCTGTACGTCCGAAAAGTGAAGTTGAACCCGGAAGTCCAGCTGGGTCACATCAAAGCGTGGACTTTGGGAACGGCTAAGTTTCCGATGCGCCGCGTCGACTGCAAGTCGTTCTCGATAACCGCGGGTACGCTATCGCACACGCACGATAACCTGTACATGGGTGCGATTCCGAAACGCATAATCCTGATGATGATCGACAACGCCGCCTACAACGGAGACTACACTAGAAATCCGTTCAATGCGCAGCACAACGACATAACCTTCCTCGCGCTCACCGTCGACAGACGTCAGGTGCCGAGCAAGCCGCTGCAGCCGGACTTCCCGCACCACCGGTGCATACGAAGCTACATGAATCTCTTCGAGGCCACCGGAAAGGCGGGCGAGGACGAGGAGAACGACATATCGCGCTCGGACTTCGAAGCCGGCTACACCGTCTTCGCTTTCGACCTGACCCCCGACTGTTTCGACGGGGACCATTTCAACGTCGTGCGTCAGGGGAGCGTGGGCGCTGAAATGCAGTTCTCGACGCCGCTACCCCGACCGGTGAACGTCGTCGTGTACGCGGAATTCGAGACGGTGATGGAGATCGATCGGACCCGAAACGTCCTGTACGACTGTACGTCGTAACCGCCATGGATACGTTCCAACTGCTGCGTCGCCTCGAACTCGACGCGTACGCTAAACGCATCGTCGTCGGCGTCGTGCCTAAAGACGCGCTACTTACCACCGCCACCGCCGCCACTTACCCGATGGCCTTCGTGTGCAATACCGACGACGGCGGCGAACCGGGGGAGCACTGGGTGGCCGTCTACGTCGATCGGCGAGGCGTCGGCGAGTACTTCGATTCGTACGGTCTGCCGCCGCTGCACGCCGACTTCCGCGCCTTCCTGCACCGACACTGCGGCGACGCGTGGACGTACAACGACAAGCTATTGCAGAGCGTCGTCTCTAAAGTGTGCGGACAATATTGCGTCGCCTACCTACTCCTCCGATGTCGCGGCATGCCGTTGACGTAGTTCCAGAACCTATTCGGCACCAATCGGGTGGACAATGACTCTCTCGTATTCGATTGGCTAAAGCCATTGCATTAACGCTTCGCTTTTACGTGTATAGTAGTAGTAATAAAAAAAACGATGATGAAATGTACGCAATTGTGTTTTTATTACCCTACCTACCTACATACATACATACAGAACCCTACCCCTAGGCGGCTCCCCACCCCTAGGGTAGGTTAGGCGAGTTAGTTGTTGTTATACGAGTTAGACGAGTATCGGTGCCGTGGTGACGCCGTCGTCGAGCACGCGGCGTTTAGCGTAGAAATAGCTCAACGCCGCGCGCTCTTGAACGTACGTCAACACGGACGAGTTTTTCACCTGGAAGCCGCGGTTCCAACCGACGCCGCTGCGTCGGTCGCGCAGTACGGCGAGGAAGGTGTGCTCGTCGATATCGTTCTGACGTTTGCTCAATCCCTTCGTGCTGTACTTCGCGCCGTTGTCGCCGCCGAAGCAGTAGTACGTCTTACTGCACAGCGCCACGATTCCGTCGCCGCGCCACTCTTCTTTGAAGAGACCCGGCGTTCGACGATCGAATAGAAGACGGCGCGCGCAGCAGCAGTCCCCACCCTCCCACGTCAGTCCGGCGACGCGGCGCCGTACGTACGCGTCCACGTGCGCGTCGCAACATTCGGCCGGAAACCAGAGCGACCGATTCCGGAAGTAGTGTTCGCGCAGCGCTTCCGGTACGAGCGCGTCGATGTCGTGACCCGCGAGGGCTATGTACGCCGAGTCGGTGTCCATAGCGCAGTACTGGAAGAGCGGGCGTGGAATGTAGGCGTCGACGAAGTCGTAATAAAATTCGAGCATTCGTAATTTCGCGTATTGATACACGAAATAACCGATTTGAATCGGCAGGCCGTAGACGACGGTGCGCTTATTCAGCGCCACCTCGTACAGCTCGTCGTCGACGACGACGTCGAGTTGCCGGAAGCGACGGTTGTTGACGAGTTGCGAGGCGCCTACCGGCGTAGCGTACTTGATATCCCGGTGCCGATCGACGCGCGTAATCGTCTTCCCGTACGAACTGTTGCCGAGTAGTTTAAAGGTGTCGGCGATGATTGCTTTGTCGGGGTCGACGTCGCCCTCGCGTCGCGCCGTCGACACCGTGTCGCCGAAACGGCGAAAGCAGGCGATCGGCGTGTACTCGATCACCTGGTAGATGCGCGCGACGACGAGCCCGTGCTCCAGATACCAGCGTAGGAGGGGCGTGGCGAGCACGATCGCCGTGCCGAAGTAGTTACCGACGAGCGTCCGTTGAGGTCGGGTGAGTAGATCGTGCGACTCGGCGTAGCGGCGCATGCACGGGCTGAGATCGTCGCGCGTGATATCGACGTTCTTGAACACGGGCTGCATTTCGGCGAACTTAGCGCGCAGCGCTTCCGGCAAGACGATATCGCACTGCACGAGACCGAATAGAGAGCCGTCGCGTACACCCTCCAGTATCGTCGAGTGCGTTACGCACCTCGCCGGCGCGTCGGGTGGCGCCACGGGGGGTCTCACGGCTCGCCACTGGCACTCCCACATTTCGACGACGGCATCGACGTGGCGGCGCAGGTAGGCCGTCACGGCGATCGTCGCGGCGTACAGCGTCGTCATCGGTTGACCGTTGACGGCGTTCGTCGTCACGTGCGTCTGGCATATCGGGCAGCCGTGAAAGTAACAGCCGTGAAATTGATACGCCGTTCGCGTGGCGGCGCACCAACCGTCGACTCGGTACTTACCGACGCGCTTCTCGCGTCCGTTCAAATGGTGCCGTATAGGAGTGCCGATTCGTTCCGCTTCGTACGTCAACCACTCTACGGCCATACGACCGTAGCGGTGCACGCGTTCCGCTCGAAAGCCGTTCTCCGCGCGTCGGCGCGTGTACCAACCCGTCGGCATTTCCCGCATCATCGCCGATAGAAAGAGACCGTTCGCGTCATAGCCGACTATCGAACGACACGCGTTGTTACCGCCTCGAATCGACGTCACGCCGACTTCGTGATGACGCGAGAAGATGATCGATGGACCGCCGACGATCTGCGACTGCAGTAGGCGGTGCAGGTCTTTGTTCGGTTCGTTGAACAGCGAGAAATGGATTGACAGCGGCAGGTCGTTGAATAGGTACAACAACGTCAACCCCGGTACGCTGATGGCGTCCTTGAACATGTCGATGCGCTGACGGCGATAGAAGGCGAACTGCCGCTCGAGGGCCTCGAGAAACGGCGCCACATCTCGGTTATTATGCCAGATTAGAAAATCGCGCATCGTCGTCATGCGCTCGTCGCGCCACGCCGTCGCACAAATTTCGTACGCCTCCGCGGAGATTCCCTCGCGTTTCAGGTGGCTGTAGAAAGTTTCGCGCGGCGGCAGGACGGTCTCGTCCAGGCGCGTCAACGCGTCGATATATTCGTACGGAAAGTACCCCTTCGTCGCCGCGCAGTCGTACGCTTTCAGATAGCGCTCGTAGCTGACACCGAGAAATTTCAACGTCGACGTCGTCAGGCACATGTAAGCGTTCTGTTGTTTAATGGTGAACGCCGACGATGTGTGCTGCGCGTCGTCGGTTATGAGCAGGGGAGTCAAGTACTTTTTGACGGCATTCAAATCGTACTTACCGCTGTTGAAGCCCAGTACGGGCATTTGACGAAGGTGCGTCCACAGGCGGTCTGCGAGTGCGGCGTACGGTGACGAATCGTTGTCGTCGTCGCGTCGTCGCCGCCAGTCTTCGTCGAGCGCTTCGAGCGCCTCGAAGACCGCATCATAGCGGGGGCGTAGAACCGCGCACGCCGCCGCGCTCACGGCTTCCAGGTCATCGATGAGGCGGCGCGCTAGGTCGGCCGAATCACCGGTCGTGACGTAACAGCGCGCCGCTTCGTGTCCGGGCACGTTCGACGCAACGCTCACGCTGAGCAGTTCGTGTCGCGCTAGCCACCGACATTTGTCGGTATCCGGCGGCAGATCGTTGGCGGCAAAATAACATTCAAAATCGAATGTCGCGCGGTACGGATAGTAGCGCAGATCGTCGTCGCCGACGTCGATACCTTCGTCGTCGAGCCGTTGAAATACGGACGGCGTCGGTCGGTAGACACCGCCGGGAAACACGTGACGAACACCGCCCTCGCACGTCGCTTCGTGACGTCGTAATTGCGACGGGTACTGCCAGAGGGGGTTGCCGCATTTCGAGCACTTGTACGTTTTCGCGTACGCGCGCAGGTCGATTATGTACGAGAAGTGATTCTCGTACAGGTTGACGTTCAGGGTCGTGGGGTGCTTTTCGATCGACCGACGGACTAGTTCGGCGGCGCCAGTCGCCGTCAGTCGATAGACGGCGATGTTGATGCCGAAAATCGTCTCCACGCGTTCCAGTTCGTTCAGGCGCACACCGTTCGGCGTCGGGCCGTAGCGCGCGCTCAGTTGTTTAGCTACTCGCGTTAAACGGGTCGTATTTAGGCTCCCACCGCAGCCGCCTTGCAGGTGGATACCGATGCACCGGAAGAGGCATAGATGATCGTCGTAGGGCGTGCCTCGACGATCGTTCGTCAACGTCACGACGTGCTTGTTTTTTCGCACGTAGGAGGGGAGCGCGGCGCCGACGCACCCGATAGGATGGTTTAGGATGGCGTTCACGAAGTAGGTGGCGTTCGTTACGAGCTCGACCACCCACCCCGAGTCGGGACGCTGCGCGATGACGTACTGTAGTACGTCGGTCGTGCGCACGACGTCGAGGAATCGTTCGAAAGAACGGCTATCGGTTACGAGGGCGGGTGTTTCGAGAAGGCGACCGCAGCAGTTACAGGACGAATGAAAATAGCGGTAACGACCCGACACCTTGTGGCGTAACACGAAACCATAGCTTACGTTTATTTTAAACGCATTCTTTTGTTCCCGAAACATAACCCTCAGACGCGGTTCGAGCACCCGCGTACTCGTACAGGCGGTCATGCGATAGTTGTAGCGGGACTGCACGGCACCGAGCGCTACCGACGTCTCTATGCTATGTCGATGCTCGTCCACGACGCGTTGAAGAGCGTCGGCTGATGGTGGTGGTGGTGGTGGATTGGAAGAATCATCGGGAGGTGACGACCGCACCGTTCCCTCAGGTGTCGTAGCATCGCGGCGCGCGTACTGTACGTTACGCCGCATTTCGGACACTCTCGTCGCTTTACGCATAGCGCGTTATCGCCGCATCGTTTCGAACTCTTCGCGTGTCACTCTAACGTCGACTGTTTCGTGAAATAAGTACCGCATTTCGGACATTGCCACCTAGTAGTAGGCGGCATACTTTTTTGTGCTGCTACTTTTTCGAACACCCCTATTTATAACAGAGGTACGGACATGCGCAGTGAGTAACGTGGGGTGGTGGTTTTGTTAAGTAACGGTGGTGGTGGTACGGCAGTGGGGGTGGCGGTTTTGTTAAGTAACGATGCGCGGTATGCGCAGTGAGTGGGGTGGCGGTTTTGTTAACTAACGATGCGCAGTTAATGACGGTTTTTGTTAATTAACTGTGTGTTGGGGGTGGCGGTTTTGTTAAGTAACGATGCGCGGTATGCGCAGTGAGTGGGGTGGCAAGTAACGATGCGCAGTTAATGACGATTTTGTTAAGTAACTGTGTGTGTGTGTGTGTGTGTGTGTGTGTGTGTGTGTGTGTGTGTGTGTGTGTGTGTGTGTGTGTGTGTGTGTGTGTGTGTGTGTGTGTGTGTGTGTGTGTGTGTGTGTGTGTGTGTGTGTGTGTGTGTGCAGTTAATGACGATTTTGTTAAGTAACTGTGTGTGTGTGTGTGTGTGTGTGTGTGTGTGTGTGTGTGTGTGTGTGTGTGTGTGTGTGTGTGTGTGTGTGTGTGTGTGTGTGTGTGTGTGTGTGTGTGTGTGTGTGTGTGTGTGTTAACTCGGAAACGGAACTTACATTTTCAACGTTTTATTAAGCGTATCGTACAACGTAAAGCGATATTAAAAGCAAATCAGCAGAATAAGCAGTAATGTTCATTCGATTTAAAGGCCGCTTCTGCACTGTATGTACACGTGCACTGCCGATTCCAGTCGAGCGCGGTTGATGAAGTCGCGCCAATCCGTGCCAAGTAGCCAGTCCGACACGAACTGGACCAAATACAGTTCCCCCGCTCGCCCCGGTTGCTGTCCGTGCGCCTTAACGTGTAGTAGCTGCACGAGACGTACGAAGGTCGGTATCAGCGATCGATGTAGACACGTTTCCAACACGGCGTTGAAGTGATGCTTGACGAGGTCGGCTACGTTGTCGTAGCGCTGTGCATACTCACGAGTAGGTCGACCCGCGCGATAGCCGACCATATGCACGTACGGACAGCCCTCATTAACTTCCACATCGATCGCGCGCCGTCTCCAGTATCATCTCACCGAGGTGTTCAGCGAGAAGGGACATCGCATGTCGTTCATATCGACAAGCCAACTGACCCCGCCCCGGCTCGACGACGTGTCGTTGTATCACTTCCGACGGTGATGGATTCCAACAACACGACGGCACGATCTGGTGTAGACTTTCGTACGGCGGTGGTGCACCAAGCGCCTCCTCGATGATAGCATCCAACGCACTATCGACGACGCCCGCGCATCCCTACAGCACAAAGCAGGCGCCTACAAACATACATTATAATTATGCTTCCCACGGCGATCGTGCGCACGACCGTAACGCGTACGCGCCTTAGCGTCGTACTTCAGTAGTAATCTCTCACGTTCAAGCCGTCGTACTCTCTACAAACACACATTATTATTAGTCCGCCTCTTTTTCAGCGGTAACACGAGCCAGCAGCGCGGCATCTTTCGTCTCACTATCCGTCACTGTCCGATCCAGCAGTGTTTGTACGAACAAGGCAACCTCCGCGTACCTTGCACGCATCCTTTCGTTATTGGCTAACATTTCCAGCAGTACTCGGCGCACCTCCTACAGACAAAACAATAACATAAATGTCATGCTTTAAATAAGCTGAGCACCGTTCTATTATGTAGCTCGACTAGTAGGCGCTCATCGCTTCGTAAGCTGAACACCAGGCCATTACGTAATTTTCCACTATCTCGTCTAGTAGGCGCGCAGCCTCATCACTCGTCGGTTTACCAGTTAGCAACGCCGTCACCAGCGGGGCCTCCTATAACACAAGAAACCCATTAGTCGTCGTCGTCGTCAACGTCTCTCTTCAGTGTGCGCACCGTATAAGACGCCTCGCCTTGCCAGGTCGTCTTACGCACACTGAGCTCCACTTTCGTACCTGTCAACTCAAGTACAGTATCACGAAGTTCCTCCTCATTTAATTCCACCAAGTAATCAGCCCGGTACTCAACGAGCTTAGCCATTTGCGTGTCAAACAACGTCAGCCACATCTCATCTTCTTCTTCATCCCCATCTCGTATCATCACACGCAGCGCAAAGAAATTTTTCACCATATCCTGTTCCCCGTGGATTCGACATAGCATAATGCCATCTGTGGTTTTCTGATACAGTTTGCGTCGGCAATGGGAACAGCCCCTGTACGTGCACTGGTCTTTATAACACACCGCCTCGATGAAGGCGGGGGTCTTAAGTTTATATACGCCGTTCTCAGCGCAGGCCAGCTCCCTCACACTCACCAAGGTAGCCTGTGATGACGTTGCAGTGCTGTATTCTCTCTCAAGCGAAGCGCGCCGAGTCGGTTCCTCCAAAGCCGCTTCGTCAGCCCCACGTTTACGCCCGATCGGGGACGCTATAACCAACACGGGTCTCTTAGCAGGCGGTGTTGTCGCCGCCGCAGGCGGTTGCTGCTGACTGCCACTCGCCTTACACGCCTGTTTACGCATCGCCTTCAGCTTTTTCACCGGTGTCGTCATCTCATTATGGTCGGCCATTCTCGCAGTGGAAGAACTTCTGCTGCTGCTGCTGTTGCTGCTGAAATCAGTCAGACCACTTGGGTTATACCACATACAAATTTTTCAACCGGTTTATATAAGCAACATACGGCGCATGCGTACTTAACACATACCGCCCTAATCGACGGTTCTATTACAACGCATAACTGCCTAGTATCCGATGTCTTTTATTTTCGGAAAAAAATTGAACGGTCATGTAGTGCGTTCGTTGACAAACGTTTATTTACAGCCAATTTTAATAAAATAATAACACCACCTAATTCCCTACTCGCCACCGATCCCACACAACGCTTAAATTCATACTTTTAACGAGTCTGTTAGGCTTTGGAAAAAGCATTGTTCGCTCTTCACATTCCAATCACGATAAGCTACCCCCATTAGCGTCACAGCTGGTTTGCGTCACCATCCGGTTTCTAGTTATCGCCAAGAAAAAAATTACACGTTCACGTTAGTGCGTTCGTTGTCAAATGTGACTTTCACATCGAATTTCTCTATTATTAATACTCCACAATATGCCTGATCCCTAACTAAGCGTATACAACGGTTCATTTTATTCATTTAAACGTTCGTTTATTGCTATTTTGATATCTTTGCATTCGATGTTTTACGTCACTTTTGCGCATGCGCGCTTAACACATACCTGACTTTAGACAACAACGCAACGGTCTTCGCTCATTCGCTATCATGGCCGCCTCCCGAACACTTGCTACGCGAGAACCTGCCGCCGCAAACGAACAGCGGTACGTTGTATTTTCTTATTATTTACTTTTTTATAACTTATTATTATAATTCTTTATTTATATATTTATTAATTACTACAGCTGTAAGTTTTCATTCTTTATTTAATTACTTTTATAACTTATATTTAGTGCTGCTACTTTTTCGAACACCCCGATTTATAATTTCTTTAATTATATATATAATTCTTCATTAATTATTTAGTACAGCTGTCGGTTTTCCTTCTTTATTAATTACTTTTCATAATTTATTTACTTATATTTAGTACACGTTTTCATTCTTTATTAATTATTTAGTACACATTCCTATACGTAATTAATTTTACTTAATTGCCAAATGCGTTATTCACAGAAACCACCTGCGACGCCCTATCACACTGCCGACACTACCAAACGTCTACGATAGGCCTATCTGTCGCGTCACCGGCGTGCCACGGCCACCAACTCCCGTCGATCTCCAGGGATCGGGAGACGACGAGCCAACCGTCTTCCCGGGCTTGACAGACGCTGAATGGATCAGCTCCACTACACCCCACCCGTTCACAGTCGACCAGGCTTCCGACGACGCCGACGGAATCCTGTCGTCGTTTTCCGTACGCGCGGACGACGGATCGTGGTACACGCCTGTCCCGGCTACTGAATTATACGAGAGACGCGGCTTTAACTCGCCTTTATGCCTGTAGGTCGCTCGACCTTAATGCAACGCCAATACGACTCGGACCGTTCACGAACAGCGCGACTACCGCACTTGGGGCAAGCTCAGAGCCGCCCGCCTGGTTCACGGCACCACCGTGATTTCTATTAATAAACAAAACATAACTTACACCGCATTCACTCGTCTATCTATCGCCTATAAGCAGCCTGCCTTACCGTTGAGTACAGCTTTTAAATGCTAAACGTATGCATGCGCCTCGTTTCGTTTTGATAGTATCGGCTATATAAAAGCATACCACCATTTTGCGTCCATTCGTCTATCCACCGCATAAACATCCAGCTGCCTTAACAAGCCGACCGCTGATTATAGCTTTTAAACGCGTGCATGGGATTCGTTTCAATAACGCCAGCCAGCTGAAATCAACGCCGTTACAGAACCGGCTAACAGCCGCTAGCCGTAGATCTATTTTTAACCGCCCGTACCTAGGCCGATCGTATATCAAATTCCTCCGCTGCTGCTGCTACTGTAATCACTCAGCGGTATAGGGTACAGCGGGTATTCTCGTACACAGTGGGTTTAGTGCCTTCGTAACCACGGTGGTTTTAGCTATAATATAACCACGGTGGTTTCAGCTATAACCATATGGCTATATCGTAACTAGGGACGCTGTTACTAGAATAATCGCTAGATGGCGTTATCACGTAACTAGGGACGCTGCTAACGTAACTAGGGACGCCGTTATAGCCGCTAGGGCTAAACTAATTACTGGGCTACTCGCTAGGTGGCACCTCTATATCATCAATCAAAAGTGACAGGCCATCAATCACGTTTTTTATAAGTAGGTTCCCGATTTCTCTCGAGTTACACAAAACCCTTTGATCTTTTTTTTATAAGTAGGTTCCCGAAAAAGATAAGGACGTTTTTTATGCACGTAGTTAGGCCTAAAATAGGTCAAAAAGGGGCGGGGCGAGGGTGAACCTTGTCTACATACTACTTAAGCATATTTTTGTAGACTGAATATTCCCGAAACCCAGATAGCAAGACGTGATTTGGCCAACGATGGCTACTGCATAAGTTTCATTGGTACTTCATTAACCCAATGAGTTTTGGAAGCTGGAAATATTCCTAATATAGGTCCTATATAAGACCTATATATGTTTGAATGTTTAACATACATTATAGAGGTATTATTGCATAATTTACTATGAAGGAAACAATCTTCAACAGCACACTTCCCCCGTCCCCATGCGCCATCACCACCCCACCCCGCATACCCCCGTCTTCAGATGTCGTGACCGACAGCGCGACTGTCCCGATAGCCATGCAGGGCGACGGCCAGGGCGACAGCGAAGTGATGCTGAAGCTTCAACAAAAATCTCCAACAGCATTAGCATCCCCCTATCTTCCTGTCATTGTCATGATCCGACAGCAAGCTATGGTTCAGCCCACCCAATATTCTATTCGTTCCGGCGCAAGTGGAAACAATTTTGGCAAGCCTCGGGGGAGGGTGCAATTGGAGGTATTGCCCCTCCCGCCCCTTGACTACTCTGTCTGGATCAGCCCCTGGGTATAATTAGGGCCTACAAAAGTGCCGGGTGCCTAGGGCCTACAAATGTCTCAGTCCGCCACTGAAGCCATCAGATTCACCAAGAAAACAACCAGCCTTGCCTTCCTATGGGAGAACCTCCGTAGCAGCCCGCCAAAGGTAAGTAGTTAAGCCATCATCGTGTATGCCAGCTCCACACCAGCACCGACATCCAGCGGTTGGGAGCGGGCCGCAAGATTCGTAACCGAGGACTCCAAGACCACCCACTGTAAGCCTACTTATTATTGTCACGTGACGTATGACCGAATATTAAAGAAACACAGCACTATTTCCTGTGGCGGCGTTATATTAATAAAAGGAAAGATCGACGTGCTTAAATCAAGGGTCAATTTAGGATACACTTGAGGTATATCCCCGACATCCTCCCCGGCCGGCCTGCTTTGTCGCCAGTTGTCCACATCTGGCTAACTTGATACAACAAATTACAACGACACGTCTAACACCTCAATTGTGTGTAAAGAGCAAATTGTAGCCATACATTTGCTAATAACACAATTCACTATTAGCCAAAACCATCGTTTTGTCATAAACCTCAATAAAATTACACCCAGCAATACTGATTTATTTCAAAAAGTTAACTTTCATCTGACCATAGATCAACTAATAAAACGTCTACATAAGACCGTAACACTGCGTATGATGCAAATAACTGTCATAATTATTAAGAATCCTGTCATACGAGAGACCAACGTGCCCATCTAAAGAAAGTTCACACTATCTCTGTACGTGAATTTCTTGCTCTGCCAACATAATTTTTTGTCTAACAAGCCTGAATATTCGAGCAAGAAAATAATGACCGTACACATAAAACCGTTAAATGTCCTGTCATTATCCAACGTTAACATCCACATAAATATCACATCGAATTGCTACTCTATGCATTCATTAAATGACTTAAATCACAATAACCTACACAATCTAGTGTTCGACTCTATATCAAAACGATACAGTCAAAAACTTCAATGCTTCAAGATAATGACATTCGCCGTGTCCCATATATCTGCATAAACGCATACTGATATGTATGTATGTTTATCGGCTTCTGCCATTTTCTGTAGCCTCTTTTTCGCTACAGTAAGAGCACGGCGAATCAACTTAGACTGCTTCCCCATCGACATAATCATCGTCCCATTCTCAACTTCCAGCCTGTGTCCACTACGCCGCTCCCTGATATACCACTGTTCTCTTCTGAGCCTGTGTCCACTGTGGAATTTTTTTTGCCGCCGCTTCGCCGTAACTTCACCTTAAATTGTAACTTGAACGGGGGCACGGGGGCACATTTCAAAGTGTCTAGGGGGCACGCGGTCACGTGGGCCCATTCAAAGAGGTTTACGGGTCTAGGGGGCACATGCCCCAGGCCCCCTGGATCCGCCTATGGCGACTACACTCGTGTTCTTGCGTTATAACCAATAACGCCAGATCGGGATGAGGTATATATAAAATTCGTAAGTGAGTCGTTGTTTACAGACGCTGGACCATCTTTATTCAGCATAAACTTGACATTGACATCACGTGTCGTATCCCATAAAGCTTTGGGCTAAATACAAACATGAAGTATGATGGCCGACAGTGGCTGTTGCTACAGTATATAATTTATTTCAGTGCAAAACATAAAAAAGAAAAAACCTGTCCTCAGGTTCAGCTCAGGCTAATAGTTAACCCTGCGTACTGCATGTCTGTCACAGCTTGACAGTATAAACAAGGTAACAACAATGCGTCCTCATAGCATCACTCAAACCGGGCAGCTGCACGCAGGACATTGTCTAATTGGTCACAACTGGTCAGTGTTAAATATTACTGAATTAAAAATGTACCCAAAAGTATTGTTTCACCAAAACTATTACTTTACAACAAAGAACCAAATACAATATTTAGTCAAATATGACTAGAATATTGAAGAAACGCGTACTATTTTCTGTGGCGGCGTTATATTAATAAAAGGAAAGACTTGCTAAAACCAAGGGTCAGTTTAGGGTACATTTGAGACTTGTCCCCGACATTTTTAAAGCATGTACTGCTTTTATCCATATCTTAATATAAGTGTTAATTATTTTAATCTACACCACATCCGTGCTGTATATGATCACCAACTCTGCCCGCAATGTATGTATATATCACAGCGTACAGTGCGACAATGGGGATTGTGCACTTATATAGAAAATGGTGCTCTCGATCAGAGGCGCGATTATCCGTCAAGCTTCCCCCCTCTATTAACTACGACACTGACAAATGTAAACATGATTAGTTATAGGAACACTTACATACCTTTATTCTACCTGTTACTTACGAATGATGCAATGAGTGTAAAATCGGCGTAGATCTATCTGTGGTCTTAGGTCTTAGGTGATTTACTCCAAACAGCTCAAACTTGAGCTAACGCAGGAGTTTTATGGTGCTTGTTTGTGTGCATGCGTTGTGAGTAGTTTGTTTGTTTATTTTATAGGCACTTTATGTAACGGGCCGAAACAGGTTCGTGAGGTTAGAGAACAATAACAACCTTTCGGTAGAAACTACAATCTTTATTAAGTAATCAAGACACACGATGGGATGACTAACTATAATTAATACCAAACACAAACACAACCCGACCAGGTCCTCGGCTCTCTATTGGGCCCGTCGCATCGCCCTTACAACTCAGTTATTGCGTACACTGTACAGGGTGGCCAACTCCGTCACGGTTTCCTCGTGGTGTAATCTTATCGCACCGCCAAAAAGGACAGTGTCACACTGAAATTAAGCTACCCTAAAAAAAGGGCGCCCTAGTACATAATGCGAAGTGACAGAGTAGGGTATAACCGTGCTGCAGTGAGCACCTGGTTACATCCATCCCCTCTTGAATCTCCAATATACCTCGGAGATTCATGAAATTAAAAGTCAGTAACTAATACAACTACCAATTATAGTCACAAATACATGTGTTAATCACCATAACACACTATCCTCTACTCTCAACCGGACGTTACAGTTGTTGCAGTGACCTGCCCTTGGATGTCTACAACAACGTGGTTCCCTGCATGTGTACGTTGGAATGATATCCAGCAGTGCGCCTACCACTACGCCGAGGAACGACCTCTTTTTCATCACTCGTGTCACTACTGGACGTTACAGAACTCACTAATGGAGAGACATTGGGGGGAGTCGCTGACCACGCATCCGCCACTGCTATGACACCGTCATCGGAACTGGACGAGCAGTCACGTGCATAAGGCCTCGTCCGGCGTATACGAGGAGTGGTCGCTCTTGATCGAGATCGTGCGGGTTGTATGTCTTCCGGGAACAACGGACGCTCGGTGATCTTCAGCTCAGCCCGGCCAACAGTACGTGGAAGGCCAAACCCGTCCGCTGGCTCCACTGTGTATACGTTGTGTTGTCCATGCCTACTAACCACGCGATACACTCGGTCTTTGAACGCATCTTGGATCTTGTTTCGTCCGGGAGGGTGATTCCGGACGTAAACCAGTGTACCGATCGGGATTGGCTGATCCGTAGCCTTGCGGTCGAATGCCAATTTTCTTGTTGTGACAGCCTGTTGGAGGCGCCTGTTGACAGTGGCATAGACCTCCTGTAGTCGCTGCTGGTGGAAACTCACCCAAGACTCTGGATCGTCATTCCCACCTTCTACCGGGATGTCAATGTCAAACTGTAGATCCACCGGTAGTCTGGCATGCCGTCCAAACATCAAATAGAAAGGACTGTGCCCTGTTGACGCATGTGGTGTGACATTGTAAGAGTAGACAAGTTCTTGTAAGTACTCCGGCCATCTTCGTTTCTTCTCTTCTGGGAGACTGCGCAACAAGCCATGTAGCATCCTGTTAAACCTTTCCGTTTGACCATTCCCTTGTGGATGATACGGGGTGGTCCGTGACTTCTTCATGCCGTACATGGTGCAGAGATGGCAAATGACTTTGTCTTCGAAGTTTGCGCCCTGGTCAGAATGGATTCTCGCGGGCGTCCCGTACTTGCACAGCCATTCATGGACGAATGCTTTGGCGGTAGTCTGTGCAGTCTGGTCTTTCGTAGCTACCGCCACGGTAAACTTTGTGAACGTGTCCGTAATCACAAGTACGTCTTCCTTGCCACCAGCTCGTTCCAACTTCGTAAAGTCCATACAGACCACTTCCAATGGTCTGGTAGCGAGGATGCTCTCCATGGGTGTTCTCACTGGTTTGTAGGGCATCTTACCTAAAGTACACCTCTTGCAGCTTGCTAACCACTCAATCACAGACGTCCTTATGCCGGGCCAGTAGAACCGCTCTCTGATCAAGGCCTCTGTTCTCTCGCCACCCTGATGACCAGCATTATCGTGCAGCCCCTGCAGTACCTCCTTCTGGAAACATTTCGGGACCAGTAGTTGTAGAACTTGTTTACCCGACACATCTTTCGTGCAGCGGTAAGCAAGGCCATTGCGTGACGTTACGTTGTGCTGCTGTTTTAACCATGCTGCAGCTGTTTTGGGTATCTCCTGCCTTTCTCGATGGGTAGGTCGTCTGTCAATCTCATGGAATTTCATCACTGTAGAGATGCCTACATCCTCAGCTTGTATCCGTATGATGTCTCCTCGTTGGTAGCCAGGTAGTGTAGATGACACATCTACGGTGGAACACTTGACATCCTCTCCCAGTTGAGTGTTGTGCATTATCGTGCTCTGCAGCTCCATGGGCATTGCAGTACAGGTCAATGCCGACGCCATGCAACTGGATATCACGCCAGTCTCTTCAATCGGGTGGGGTTTCCTGGACAGCCCATCAGCGTTGGCGTTGGTCTTCCCCGGCCGGTACTTGATGTCGAAGTTGAAACTCGCCAATGCATTCACCCAACGTTGTTCTAAGGCTGGCAATTTCTTCTGGGTCAACACGTGAGTGAGAGGGTTATTGTCGGTATAGACGGTAAAGTGTGCGCCATACAGGTAATCACGCAGCTTTTCTGCAACGACCCACTTGAGTGCAAGCAGCTCAAGTTTCTTACTGCTGTAGTTATTCATGTTCTTCTCCCCGCCGCGTAGTCCTCTACTTACATAGGCAATGACTTTGCTCTTCCCATTCTGTACCTGTGATAGCACGGCTCCGAGACCATCATTTGAGGCATCTGTCTCGACCACAAACGGCAGACTGAAGTCCGCGAAACCAAGTACTGGCGTGTTCGTCATGGCATGCTTCAGCGTATCAAACGCATGCTGGAGACTAGCTTCCTCACTCCAACGCGTTTCGACTGATACAGACTTCCGCCTCCTACATGCCTTTCCAGGTTCACAATCCGACAAGAGCTGGTGTAATGGCTTAGCGAGTTCAGCGAAGCCCTTCACAAATCGTCTATAGTAACTGCAGAAGCCAAGGAAGGAGCGGACATCTTTCGTCGTCTTCGGCACAGGCCAATCTGTCACCGCTTGTATCTTATCCGTGGCAGTTGCTATTCCAGTGGCTGATATTTCATGGCCAAGAAAGGTAACTTTCTTCTGGAAAAACTTGCACTTCTTCAGCTCAAGCTTCAGTCCCTGTTCCTGCAGCTTCATGAAGACCATCTCCAAGCGCTCTATGTGTTCTTCCACCGACCGGGAGTACACTAGAATGTCATCCAAATATACGAGAAGGACGCGGAATATGTCATCGCGAAACATGTCTTGCATCAGGCGCTGATACGTCGCGGGTGCATTACAAAGTCCAAATGCCATCCTGTTGAACTCAAACAGCCCCACTGGCGTAGTGAAAGCAGTCTTTGCTTTATCCTCTTCGGCGATCTCCACCTGATAGTAAGCTGACTGAAGATCCATCGTGCTGAATATAGCAGCTCCATTGAGTGCATCAAGAGATTCTTCGATGCGTGGCAACGGATAAACATCCTTTATCGTTCTCGCGTTTAGTCCTCTGTAATCAACGCACATTCGCAGCTCACCGGACTTCTTCCTCACGAGCACCACAGGACTTGAGTAAGGACTGGTGCTGGGTCGTATGATGTCCTTTGATAACAGTTGTCTGATATGTTGCCGCAACTCCTCCATTTGTGTCCAGGGCACTCGTCGGTACGGTTGAGCTCGTACGTGTCCACCGTCCAAGGGTATGTGATGCTGCACGGAGCGGAATCTCCCAGGAATATCATCCTTTGCGGCGAACACACTTCGGTATTTCTCGAACAACTCCGCGACTTTCCCTTGGAGTGGATGATCGTCTAGGCCGGATATATCCAATCCTTCTATCCGCCTGGTGTCATGTGTTACGTGATTGACTTCATTGACCCGTACGCTGATTCCCCCGTTACACAGATCGACTTGTATGTTGTCGTCTTCTACTGCCACACTGGATATGATGCCTAACCTGGTCTTAGGACGCAACCAAACGTCCATCGCTCTGGGATTGTAGACTGTCACCGATATTGATGTACCTGACGCTCGTACCACTGATGACGGCAGTATGATGTTGCCGGGCAATGGCGAGCTCAACGGTTCTACCACTGAATCTCCAAGGGCAGGTGCTGTTATTGCGACTGCACATTGGCTATTGGCCGGTATCATTATATCGCTCGTGCCAGCAACTCTCACAAATCCGGTCTCCTTCTTGTTGAGAAGGCTCCTGAATTCCGGGAAATGCTGCAGAACGTTCGATCCCAGGAGGCCAGGTACCCTCTTTCCATCCACAACTGTAGGAGGCCTGCGCACGACGATGATACGTCGACGTTCGATTGTAGCTCCATCGATTTCAACATCCATCTCCGCTACGCCCACATATGGAATTGTTAAGCCATTAGCCGTTGTTATGGTCAGCCACGAGCAAGTGTTTCCATCATACGGGAACCGAGGCTGCATGTGCTGCTTAAAGAAGCTCTCTTCGACCATCGATACTTGGCTTCCGGAGTCCACCAAACAATCTACGATGACTCCACCTACTGTAGCTCTGATGACAGGATGAGGACCAATGGTACGGGTGACAAGATGGTTGACAACTGACGAGCCCTGCTTGCCGGAACCCACTACCGAGCTCATTGCAGTAGGTCCTGCTGAAAACCCTGCTGCTGTTGTGGACGAAGTCTGGCAGCGTCATCTCGCCTTCGCTTCTGGCAGTCTTTCTTCATGTGCCCTGGCTTCTGGCAGTAATATCATACGACACCGCTTCCGCCGTATGCCCTCTGTGGAACCCTGCCCTGACCATGTTCACATCTTGGGGCTGGAGCGGTGGACGGAACCGTCTTCTGTAAAGCGCTGATAGCCGCCGCCTGCTGTTCAAGGGTGCCTTGCTGCTTTGCCAGCTGGTCAGCCACCTTCGACAGGTCGTCCTTCATTTTTAGCAGCACGTCCAACGCTAGACTCTGCTCAGCATCAACCGCTGCAGTCGTTGCCACTTGCTTGGATGTGGTATCCCGCGGTGCACACTCCTCTGCCCATCGCAGAGCAGTCTCTCGCAGTTCTATGAAGGTCGCCCGTGGCTTTGCCTTTAGTTGCTGCTTCAGTTCCCATCGGAGATTGGGATCAGCGACCCCAGCACAAACCTTCTTCAGCAATAATGCACATTCGTCCTGTACCTCATTTGGATCTGCCTTCGTGATCCTCTCCAGCAATTCCATAAGTGCATGGCTATACGCGGCCAGTGACTCACCAGACAATTGGTCTCTTGCCCAGAATTTACTTAGCAATCGGGGCACCAAACCCTTCTTTGTGAACACCTCCTCTAGTGCCTTAATTAGTTGTTCTGGTGTTAGTCTCGTGGGCCCACCCCTACATAGAATCTCCCGTTTTGCATCCCCTTCTAATTTGTTAAATAGGAAGCTTGTCTGCTCCTCGATGGTCAGTCCACACCCACTGATGGCTGCCTGTGCATCAGCTTCCCATTCCTCGAATGGCTCCGCACCACTGTACTTCCGGAGCTTCTTCTCCCTGGAAGCACGGTTACGTTCCTTCGGGTGAGACGCTGTAGCTCAGCCCCTTGGTCGTCACAATGTTTCCGCAGTTGTGCCAGCTCAGCTCTCAGGTTTTCCATCTCGTCCATCCCATCCATGATAGACTGCCGATGAATGAACTAGGTCGGGTTGTGTTTGGTTTTCAGAAAAGACACATATTTCTTTCCAACACCAAGATTATCACTGCCTAAAAATATAACCACCCCACTTCTGGTACCAAAATGTAATGGGCCGAAACAGGTTCGTGAGGTTAGAGAACAATAACAACCTTTCGGTAGAAACTACAATCTTTATTAAGTAATCAAGACACACGATGGGATGACTAACTATAATTAATACCAAACACAAACACAACCCGACCAGGTCCTCGGCTCTCTATTGGGCCCGTCGCATCGCCCTTACAACTCAGTTATTGCGTACACTGTACAGGGTGGCCAACTCCGTCACGGTTTCCTCGTGGTGTAATCTTATCGCACCGCCAAAAAGGACAGTGTCACACTGAAATTAGGCTACCCTACAAAAGGTCGCCCTAGTACATAATGCGAAGTGACAGAGTAGGGTATAACCGTGCTGCAGTGAGCACCTGGTTACATCATGTGATTGGGTGTGGTGAAAGGGAGGTTCATGATTGCTGTTTGAAATGCCATGAGGTTTTCTAGTTCAGTAAATTGTGGTGGGATCATATTCCAGATTCGAACTGCTGAGGGATAGAAAGAGAACAATGCTGCATTGTTGCGGCTCCTAGGGTCTACGTAGTGGCCACCGTTTTTTTTTACTGTGTTAGTAGACCTGGTGGGGGTCCGATGTTGATTATGTTATTTAATATTTTGTAAAATGTCATGGCTTGCTTGATAATGCATCGTCGTTCAAGAGTTGGCCATCCAAGGACGGCTATTAGGTCTGCTGAGTTTGCTTGGCGTCTATGATCGTTTTTGACAAATCTGGCAGCACAGTGTTGTACTCTTTTAAGGTGTTTAATTTGGGTGGCAGTGTGTGGATTCCATATAGGAGAGGCATACTCGAGTTTTGGTCGGATTAGCATGTTATAGACTGTTTCTTTTACCTCGGGTTTGCATGGTCCGAGGGTTCGTTTGATCATGCCTAGGACTTTTGAAGAGTGAATATGAATGTAGGTTGGCTTTGGTTTTGTCTGTTACTGGGAGATGCACACATTTAGATATGTTAAATTCCATTTGCCATTTGTCAAACCATGTTTGGAGTTTGATCAAGTCAGATTGGAAAATTTCGTGGTCGGTTACGGATGTGATTTTGCGATATATAATGCTGTCACCTGCAAAGAGATGTACGGGAGATTGGACATTTTCGTTTATGTCGTTTATGTAGAGTAAAAATAGGACAGGTCCTAGGACTGAGACCTGTGGTACACCTGTTCTGTCCGACAGGGCTCCATTGACCGAGACTCTCTGTCTGCGATTGGATAGAAACGATTTGATCCAGTTCTGTGTGTTTCCAGTTATTCCATAGAAAGCGAATTTAGATAGGAGGCATTTATGGGGGACTTTGTTGAAGGCTTTGGCAACATCAAGTAGGATGGCATATATTTGTGTGTTATTGTCCATAGCAGTCATCCAGTCATGGACTGTCTTGATGAGTTGGGATTCACAAGACAGACCTGGCTGGAATCCATGTTTTTTTGTGTGTATTTGTGTTACTAGTGCCTGGAGCCAGTCATCTGGGGGTTTGCAAGTGTTGTATGACTGCAGGAAAATGTGTGTGATGATGGGGACAATTTCCATTGCAGTCTCTTTAAAGACTCTGCTCGGAGTTCGTCTGGGCTTGTAGCTTTATTTTGGTTTAGGTTTTTCAGTTGCTTAATTACTCCGTCTATCCCGATTTCGAGGGAGGGGATATCGGGATAGATGGATGGAGTTAGTTGGGGGATGGGATAGATTATTGAGTATAAACACGGAACTGAATTGGTTGTTAAGTGTATTTGCTTTGTCATGATCGTTTATGACTGGTTGGTCATTTGCTTGCAGTGTAGGATGCCAATGTATTCTCGTTTGTTTGTTTTAATGAATGACCAGAATTGTTTTAGTTTGTTTTTAGGTTGTCGCCAATGTGATTGTTTAAATAGTCTGAGTAGGATTTTGTTGCAGATTTAGTGGCTTGTTTTCGGAGTTACCTAAACCTTTCCCAGTCGCTATTACGTCCAGTTTGTTTTGCTTTTTTGTGGCTTTTGTTTTCTTATTATTTCACGTGTTATCCAGGGGGGTTTGCTTTGGTTTTGCGGCTGGGAATATTATTGTTGAAAAAAGTTTGTGTTGATATATCTGTTGAGTTTGGGTTCGTGTCAAAATATGTTGTTGTTAGTTGTTTTATGTCGTCTTTAAGCTTATCCCAGTTTGCAGATTTATACTGGAACACTTTGTGTGGTGGTTTGCTGTTACGGACTGGATTTAGGTTTACGTTAAAGGTCACAGCTAGCTTCATGATCCTTCATGCCGGGAGTGGTGTGAGTGTTAGCAATTATTGATGGATTTGAAGTGAGTATGAGGTCAAGGATATTGCCGGAATGAACTCGTGTGAGATCGTTGACCATGTTTTGATATCCAAATAAATTCTCTCATCATTTCTAACAGTTTGTTATGCTTGCTGGCAGGTCTGTTGTCAGTGGTTTGCTGCTTGCCCCAGTTGATATAAGGAAGGTTGAAGTCACCTGGTATAACTACATTAAGGGAGGTTTTTTGTGATCTGTGCAGTTTTGTCATGGATTCGTGGAGAGCTTCAAGGGATAGGAGTTGGTCACTGGGGGGTCGATATATAGTAGGATGCAAAGTATATGGATTTGTTTCGTGTGAAATGGATTTTTGTCCGTACTATTTCAAGCTTGAGTTTAGATTTGCAAGTGGTTCTGCTAGAATTTCACCGCGGAAGGCTATGAGAAATCCACCACCATGGGCGTTTCTGTCCTTTCGGATGGCGTTATAGTTAGGTGGTAGGTTAATTAACGAATAGGTAGGGTAGTTTTCGTTTATTTTAGTTTCGACTAGGAATATGATGTCAGGATTATTTTACTGAATAGTTGTTTTTAATTGGGTTGTCTTTGGGATGCTTTTGACGCTGTTGGTGTTGATTAGAATTCCGCTAAGTGTGTTACGTTTGGTTTTCTTACGACCATTCATTATGCATAATAAATTAGGGGTTTTCTTAAAAACGAACTTATTTTAGGGAATGTACAGGTCAGCGTTACGAAGCATTACAAAGTCAAAGTTTAGCGTAGCATATTTTGTAGATGGCCCCAAATGTATAATTACAAATAACTAGGCCGTACGGTAGACCGCGAGTCAGCGCCAAGTAATCAATTGGTTTTGTACGGGTATGATCGGTAACAATACCGTTTGTATATTTGTTATAAAGCAATTTGCTTAATGCTAAGACCCTTATAATACTATGCTTTCACGAAAAAACTATAAAAACATTAGCCTTAGATTAATTATTTATTTCCCATGAAACATTTCGTTGTTGACCTTTCCGCCATTTTGAATGTATAATTAGTAGGAGTATCTCCGAAACGGATGTGCTAGTATCGTCAAAGCACGGATTAAAAAATCATACGGGTTTCTGGGGACTAACATTTCAAATATGAGTTGGGGGACGGACCTCTGGGTAAGTGTGCAGTCGAATGAATATCATAATCCAAGTTGTAGTGCTATAGTGTGTATTTTCATTCTTTCGGTTATTGTCGCTTGGTCCGGAATCTGTTTTGCATCTACAAACTCGCCTCGACTACCGGAGTAGCGAGTAGGTTTGTCTGATTCATTGCATTATTGGCCTACTAACTGCTTCTAAATTAAACGTATGTGTAGTTCAGATGTTCCGGCTACCACCAACATGGTAACCGTTTATTCAAACCTGTGAAATCAAACCTCAAGGTGTTGGTGATGGACTTGATTGACAGAGAAAGTTACATTACATTTAGTGATTTACAATAGTCAGTAGACAATACACTGACTGAATGACTGATTTGCGTTTGCCCGGCGTAAATATTGTTTGGTAATCTTGTACTTAACTGGCCTATGTTATTAGGGCCTTATTTCTGTTTAATTTGCCCACATAATGCACAATCTAATGCATACAGGCCTGTCATTACATGCCAACTAATCAGTTGGCATGTAATTACATGCCAACTAATCTAAACTTAAAGTTAAAGCCTAAACGTTCTTACTTAAAACATTATACTATTTTACATCGCTTTACCTTATTTACTGCTCTGAAACTTAGCCTTAGGTCACAAGTCAGAACCAAGACTCGTCTAAGTTAAAGATACATAATTTTGCCAGTTAAGTTCACACTTGTGTGAAATAACTGATACCACCATTTTAAATTAATAGCAAGTCATCTGCTCAGGCATCATAGACCCCCGACGCTGGTCAGCCCGCTCAGCAATCCATCCTCAGTCAGGCTTATCTGACAGATTTTTGCCCAGTAAGCAGTCAACAAATTACGCATTATTACTAATACACATGATAAGTTTGAAAGTTTGTGTCAAATACAACCGCACTGTGTCTGCATGTTTATGCACCTTTTATGATACCATTGTATACCATAGACATCCTCTTGATTGAAGGGAGCTTTACCATACATATTAAGCATAGATTCGAATAAAATATTGAAGTGTCATGGAAGTATCACAATCCAGTATTCTAGTAGGATTGGCATGGCATCACAGCTGATGCTTGGAAGAGCTCGTGTCATAGTGTCGGAATCTGACCAACACCCTGCAGTGTAGTATACTTGTACCCATTTGTTTAGAATTTGCAGTTGTCAAGTACAGTACATGGAGCACATAAAAGACCTTGTAAACTTGTGTCCATGTTTCAAATAAGACATTAAATAGTTTAAAACCATACATATTTTTCATGTAAGACCGTCACCCGGGTGCGGTTTCATGAGGCGTACTTAAACTACGTGGTTACTTAGCGCTACGCAAGTGCGTAAACTCCAATTCTTGCGTAGCTAATTAGTTGCGTACAACTAAGCAAAACGGATTTCATGTAGCACGCATGACCTATTTCTTAACTAAGTACACTGAAGAGCTGTCACATGGTTAGATTAGCATCATGATACGGGTAACTCCCGGGATTCCCCTGCCCACTTTCTTGCTAGCAATGTGGCAACAGCACGCGACGCTGCCGGTTCCAAAAAAAGAGAAAGAAAATCGAATTTCAGTGATGAGGAGTTGAGCTGTTTGCATTGCTGTACTGCATTTGTGATAAGGATAAAAGACGTGAGCGGCCAGTCTCGGAGCATGTAGTCGCTGAGGATGTATCCATATGAGGTCTCATTCAACTAGCCATCCTTTTTCAGAACGTTATCGCCAAGCCGACCTTTCTATGCTGGCACTGAGGGTGGTCACTGCCGGGGTGCTTGTCGTCCTCAGTGGTTCTTTTACGTCCCAAATTGAGACGGGACCGACATTAACGTGATCTCCGAGTCACGAGGGATACAGAGTCTCCAATTTTGAGAGCCACGTTTTTACACCAAATATACCATACCTGCCCGGTCGGGGTATTGAACTCGAGGGCGCTGGTATGTCAGGCGGATGTGCTAACCACTACACTATCACGTACCCCCATTTACGTTTGATATATTCAGGGTCGTTGACCGATGGTGTTGCAATTTTAATATGCATACAGTCGACGCAGCCAATAACGGTAGGAAAGTTTGTGATGTGGTGAAATTTCACTTTCATGGCTTCCGTCTCGTCTACTTGGGGGAAGCGCCTACGTAACGTGGCAGCAGCCTGACGAACGAACTCTGAACAGTTCTACTCACGGTACAACCAGCTGGAAACATCCACATGCAGAGTACCGTAATGTGATGAGTATTTGCAGTTAAGGAACCCTTCCATGACAATATCGAGATGTCGTCACAGACTAAATCTATTAAATGCCTGATATTCTCCCGACGAAAACGATACCGGTCAAACAACTCAACGTTGTCGTATGTACATCAACCGGAAAGCTCTTCTAGCTGCACCGTTTATCCGATGAACTGTGGTTGTAAAGCCGTCATTAAGAACAACTTAGTGGAGTTACACCACAGGGGTAGATGCCGTAGCTTAAGTAGTCTAAGTAGACGACATGAAGTAGGCTTCATGAAACCGACCCCTGGTATCTAATAATGTCTATGTTACTGCCAGGTTAAATACAATATGTGTATTATGTTGTAGAATGATGACTATATGCACTAAGTGTGCAAGAATATATAATTTTTTAAGACACATAGAAATGCATCAATTTTTTTAATCACTTTGAATACTACTTTGTTGAACCTGCACTTTCATACTTTTTTCAACTGAATTAAATTCATGCTAAATCAACCAAAATATGCACTCATGAGCGCTCACACTCACGAACAAGCACATTCACACTCACGAACAAGCACATTCACACACGTACATATCCATAAAACAAAAAAGCAAATTGCTGTTTGATGCTGAATTGCTTTTGTCCTAGAGGTGATCTCATTTATTAGGGTACTGGGTTGAATTCATGCTGTTCCAATCAACATGTCTTGAAACAAACTAAATACTGAAATTGGAAAGTTAAACGTTTAAAGTTTGACTAGTAATTCATAATTGTGCTAGCAGCAGCATGGTACTAATTAGAACAAATGTGTGTCAAAATATGATGGTAACAGGAATATATTTGGAATGTTTATATCTACAACACGTATGATGCAGTAACGATCATTTACTTGACGGTACATGTATGCATTGGACATTTACAGTTACTAGCATCATGTCATATATAACAACTGCTATAGATCTAATTTACATGTACATGGCCATCCAATAGCAAGATGGTTTACAAGCAAACAAATGTAATCCAGGTTCCAAAATATTTAAATAGAGCCATTTATCATAAATGACACATGGATGGGGATTCTGGAATGAATGTGCCATGCACAAAGTGTATGTTACGTAACATAGATATCTGGAGCAGGGCTATTAATGTTGAGTTGCCAGCCATGATGCATGGCTTTTCTTGCATACTATGAGATGTGACCGGAAGAAGTACAAAATAATAACATTTTGAGAAAGTGATAAACTAAATCTGGGAATCTGCCAAACATTGGACTTGGCTCCACATCTGGTTCAAGAATTTACATATTTAATTAAGTAATACTTGGGTAACGGACTAACAGTGTAAGTAACGGGTGGAAAGCTACTCTAAGAAAAGAACTACATTCCAGAAGTACATAAAAGTTCCTTAAAAGTAATAAAAAAACAATCTAGTCAAACATTAACAGTAGGCCCATTAGGCAGCGCCCTAGCAACACAACCCAGTGGGATAATTAGCTTGCTAATTCTGCATTGTTTTTCTGAAGTGAAGTTGTCAAGTTATCAGCCTCCACGCCTGAGCACTCTTGTTAGTTGTACCTCGTCTGTACATTGTTTGTGGCTCCTGGGCTGACTGTAGCTGGTTACAATGCTAGGCATCCAGAGTAACAAACCAACAGTTGGAGGATACAAACAAACCTGCTGTATTGAAAGTGTGTAGCAATAATGTGTAATTATAATAGGGTCTATTATCATAATAATTATAAGTATACGGACACCTAAAATAATTACTTTTCTGCTGTCTGAAAACATAGCTATCTAGAGAAGATAATATATATGAACACGAATGAGTCTTACTGTTGTTTCTCATTTGTCTACCCATTACTGGGGCTTTGTAGCATCATCGGTGAGAAGTTATACTTTATAAAAGATCATGAATAACTGGTGTCCCGATTACACCGAGGAACAAAGAACATTTTTGAGGTGCCTTAAACATAAGGTACAGAAAATAATAGTTTTATGGTGTCTGAAAATGTATAGTGTCTGAATACAATTGTTACTATGGTACATTTCAAAAATCTAAGTTTCTGTTACACAAACCATTATTCTATGTCTGGTACAAATGCAGAAATTCAGATAAATGTACATTATAAAATGTACACATAGTTTTTGCATTATCACAAAAAAAATTAACACATCAACAGACAACATATTGGCGTTTCTATTGATACAAATTTTATTTCAATGCATGTAATAGCAAGGTGTGGAGTGCAAATTTAAATACGGCCAATTTCACTGAAAATGCATGCCCAAGCTTAAGTAATATACTTTGAACTTTTGTTGCAGGATCAACTGGACAATGTAGAGGCGCACACTTTGAAAGGAATAGAGTTCTGTGTACGATACGTCAGTTTTGTGAAGGATCGTTGCGCGATAGAAAATGAATATGCAGCAAAACTAAAGTAAGTGCAGTCATCTTGTAGTCATGACAACGACGTACTTGCATCGTCCCGCAGCAGCTGAGTTGTTTAGCTTGAGACATTTTGAATAGATCTATGATTCATACTAAGTATGATCTTAAATGCTGGTGACCTTACCCTTATAAGTATGATGAGCCCCATACATAAATGTTACAGCCATTGTCTAAAGAGTGGTTTCTGTTTGTATGAGTAGTTTTGAGCCCCATACATAAATGTTACATCCATTATCTAAAGAGTGGTTTCTGTTTGTATGATTAGTTTTAGTATTTGGTGTACAGTATTAATATTTAGTAATATATAGTCATATTTTCAGACAATTTCAGTCAACCTGCCACAGTGCAGTAAGTCATTGTTTCACATAAATGCATCTAAAAGTACCAACTGTTTTGTGAGGTTTGTTTACATTGTGATTGTGTCTCCACAGCAGTACAGTGTATCAATAATATATTCATTTCATCATCACCTCGTTATAAAGCTATATATGGCTGAGACTAAACATGATGGTTTGTCTGCTGGTTAATTACTGGTAGAAGCTGTGGAGTTGGGGACGATTGTGTGCAAAGGGTTAAGGCCACCTGTACGTGAGATACTTGTCCTTTTCCCTTGCCATCAACTCCACTGCAGGTATTCAGTTTGGCTCCAGGTACATCAGGTCTGTGCTGAAGGGTCCTAGAAACAACACCAGCATTGTTCTGACACCTGGTCCCTTGTGTGTAGTCCAGGGGGGCACACCATTTGGTCCGTTCCACACTGTTAATGATACTTCTCCATCTAATCCTATATTGTGTAACCTTCTCCCAAACTTGGTTGTTCAGTTAATTCAACACTGCAGTTTTTAGATATTTCTTCAAATTTTTTCTCATCTTAATTTTGGTCTTCCTCTTCTAAGTGCTGCTGCTGCTATAGCCCACTGATGATTGAGTAACACAATTTCTTCATTATTAAATGATTATTTACAGCTTGGACTTTCCTGAATCAGATTTCACTGTAGGCCTATCTGTCTTTTGTTGGGTTAATTTACCAGGAAGACAGTTGGTGAACAGTTATGAATAGAAAATGTAAATTAATATAATATTATCCCTGTAGTGCTTAGCTATGGCAGACTTTGCACTCTCATTGGCAGAAGTAAAAGAGGCATAAATGAATATGAGTGAGAGGTAGTTTGTGCATGCGTACATCATTCAACTGATCACATACTTCTCCAATGCTTAACTTGTAATTTCCTTCATGTGTACACAGCCTGCCTAACGGTGTCCTTGTGGCTGTGAATGGGTTCATTTGAACAACACAACTGGCCATGTTTGGTAAATAATGCTGATAGGACTTCAGCAGCTGTGTCCTTATTGTTTCACTGTCTGGTGTTGGCAGTTCTTGGGAAGTCTGCAGCCAGCGTTTTCACAGTGTGGCCTGAGGTTACCTAGCAATGAAAGCAGATGAAAGGCAACTGTTTGTTAACTAATTGCAGCTTGGTTGGTTAATTAGTACTGCATCTGTTCTGATTGACTCTTGCAATTGATATGGTGTCACAGGGGAAGACCTTAGACTTTCCTCCTGGGGTGGTGCTGTCCTGCTAGGGGGTAAGGGGTGGTGCGGTCCTGCTGGGGGGTAAGAGGTGGTGCTGTTCTGCTGGGGGTAAGGAGTGGTGCTGTCCTGCTGGGGGTAAGGGGTGGTGCTGTCCTGCTGGGGGTAAGGAGTGGTATTGTCCTGCTAGGGGGTAAGGGGTGGTGCTGTCCTGCTGGGGGTAAGGGGTGGTGCTGTCCTGCTGGGGGGTAAGGAGTGGTATTGTCCTGCTAGGGGGTAAAGGGTGGTGCTGTCCTGCTGTGGGGTAAGGGGTGGTGCTGGGGTGTAAGGGGTGGTGCTGTCATGCTGGGGGGTAAGGGGTGGTGCTGTCATGCTGGGGGGTAAGGGGTGGTGCTGTCATGCTGGGGGTAAGGAGTGGTATTGTCCTGCTAGGGGGTAAGGGGTGGTGTTGGCGTGCTAGGGGTTAAGGGGTGGTGCTGTCCATCTAATCTAGGGGGTAAGGGGTGGTCGCATAAGGTAGCAAAGTCCCAAAAGCGTGTAGCATTACATATTGGTATGAGATCACAGAGGAAATACATTGCTACACCTATTATGCTGAACATATAGTAATGTACATTGCTGTATCATGGATATCAGAACAAGGCTGCATTGTCAGTAAAATCTGGTGGTGTCCGCTGTGTTTAATGTACTATGTAGCCATTTTGGATTGGGTGTGGGTGGTTGTTTTGAGCCAGTACAAAATGTTTGCTTTATCTTTGGACTTAGCAATGTTGTGACTATGAGATTACCCGTACCAAGGTGTTTGTTTTCTTTGATGTTTTGCCAGCAGGCAGCTTTTGAAATAAGCACTATCCAGTTGTCCAGGGACAAGTGATTTGTTGTCCGGACAAGTAGAATCATCTGCAATATTCCTAACTGTTGTTTCATTCCTTTCATAATCTTTGTAATATTTATATTGCCGAATTTCCACTTCCTCAGCATCTCTAAAAATATTTGTTGAAACATTGTATGTCTCCTTTTAAAACTTGTGATGAAAAACATTGTTAATCCCTTAAAGGCCTGGGAAATATTTGCAATTAAACAAGTATTTTTTTTTAAATACATTTGTGATCAGATTGTGCCCAACAGCAGGAAGATTGTTTAAAATTAAATAATTTCTTAACATTTTTTCAAAGGTTCGATTCACTGCGACAATTACTCGGACAGGTAAAAATGTAGGTGGACAAGTAGATTTCAAAACTAACTAATTATGGTACATGTATCACAGGCAGGTAACTGTCTCAGAAACAGCTGAGATAGAGATTGTGAACATTGTGTAATAAACAACAGAGGGATAATGTAGTGTAATACTAATAGGCAACACTTTCAACGCAGGTAGTCGGGGTAAATAACCCGTATCACGGAAGGATATTGGGTGTGAACCAATGTGCTCTCGAGAATCTAGACACTGTTAATGTGTCTGAAATGTTCACTTAAAAATAAGAACCACAGGTGACTAACTGGGTTAGAAACTTTTGTGATGGAAAGTAGAATGCTGGGTAAACCATGTTTAAGATTGTGGCTTTGTTTATAGTTCAATATAGGAGACAAACGAAATTTGAGAATGGTAAGATCGCTCGTTGATGACATCTGTGTCTGATGACAAGAACCATTGTCTGACTACAACAAGGACACTTTGACTCATAACACTCAGGATGTAGTTCTTTAAAAAAAGACAGTGCAAAAGATGTCAGTGTGGTATGTCAACTATGCTGTCTTCACTCCCACCCAACCCCACCCACCTACCCACCCACCGCTGCTCTGTATACTTTCATCTCAAGTCTGTGGTGGCATCTCTCTCTGTGTGACATCTTTGCAATTATGACATTGTTACATCTGACATGTTCTTTTAATATAAGTGGAACTGTCATGACTTCTTGTCCGTTTTGTCACAATTGGGAATATTGGCAAGGGAATAATTGTTGGAATCAAAGCCAGCTGTATGTGTACTTGTATCATGTAAGCAGTTGCAGTTGGGCATCTGTGGAAGGTTAGTTATATATGTTAATGTTTCCAACCACCTGCAGCTGACACAGACAGACACACAGCTGTGCTGGTTCGTAGAATCCGGTTAAAGTACTCCTATACCTACCAGTTTATATAATAAACAAATGGGGTGTGAATAAGCAATAGGATCCCCCAGACAACTCCACCCAATGGCAACTAGGAAAAAGCCCCCTTGGCAAAAGCTCCCCACACTAAAGGCAACTAGGAAAAATATCCTAGATAAAAGCTGCCCAGCTAAATAAAAAAAATCCCCCATCAGTCACATAACTAATTTCTAGGTAAATACGTAGTGCAAATCAGCTAGTTTTTATTTGCACTTGTCATTTTGAGTAACATAATCTTGATGAATGTGTGGTGGTGTCATCACACTTGAATGAACAGATACTGGTGTCTGAATGTGTGGGCTTTAGTCCCATACCATATCTCATCCTTTGCTGATGCTGTGTGCCAATATCCTATGCCAGGTTTTGACTAGTTGATTGCAGTCTGCAGTGAAGAGACAAGGGGGCTGTTTCTCTAAGACAGTGAGCTGAGGTCATAAGAAAATCCATCATTAAATAAAATGCATTGTTATATTTAAGAAGCTTAAATTTCAAAATGCCAAAAAATACCCCCCTAATATCACAGAGGACACTAGTTTTGTGACACATTGTTGAAAGTGTCTTGGTGACACATTCTGGTATTGACAGTACAATACAGGATCAGTCTTCAGGATTGAAACCGTCCTTTAAGAGCTCATATTATTATTATAGATTGTTAGTGGGAACTTAGTGAAATGGTCCCATGTTGTTGTTGGCCTGTAGACAGGCTGGCCTTACACATCACAAGGAAACATGAACTGCCGTGTCTGTTCAACATTATGAGTCTGGTGGCTGGACTGTGGGCAGAGTGGCAGTGTTGTCTTTTCACCTTACAGTAGTGGAGCACCAGACACTTGCTGTGTTACCTAGATGGGGGGAGGGGGGCTGGTGGTTTTAAGATGTTTTTCTTTAGGATGTGTGAAGGAGGTTGCCTGTAAGTTCACTGTGAATACATGTTAGGCTATTTTTGCTAGTCAGTAGTATTTTTAGCTTGCGTTCCATATTGCCATACTTTTTCCACGTACATCTCTGCCACTGTCTTACATGGTATCATTGTTGCACATTTTTATTCTGGCACCGCGTTACCATTACCATTGGCACTCACTCTGTGTCACCCTGTACTGCTGACACCTTTGTATCACCCTATACTGAAATGTTACCCAAGACTCTCTAATGATGTGCAGATCAGTACCTTTATAGTTGGTATTGCTTCTGAACTGTTGCGTGCAATTTACTGTGTACATTATTACAATGCACAAGGAATTGTTTTCTCCAAGTCGTTTTCTCAGTGGACAATATGTTGACATATTGACCACCAAGAAAATGACACATTTCTAGTAGCATTTTCTACTAGAATAGTCCATGTCATCCATGCTGTGTCATACACAGCACTTGCTTGTGTGTGCCACTGATATAGATACTGGTAGTACATGGAAATACATTAGTAGCTCAGACAATGCTATGATCAATTAATGATCATGATGCAAGGTAACATAATATGACATGCCAGTAGTCCATCAAATCACCATGCTTGGTCACTCTACACATCATAAATATTGGAAAATGTAGCAATAGCCAAGTGAGTCCAGCAGACTTATGATTACAGTTGTGGGCCTGAGATGGAAGATTAAGGTTATGTCAAAAAATCAGGCTCCATCACCCCTGTATTACAGTAACCAGACCTTGTGAAGTGCAAAGTGTTTCTAATAAGAAAGGGTGCATTCCAATTTGCCTATTTCAAAGCCCTTTTCAGTCAATACAGTTTATATAGAAGACGCAGTTATTGCAGACAGTCTGGGGTCTCGGTCCATCTGTTCATGTGGGTCATGACTCATGAGCCTGGGAATCATTCTAATATTAATAATTTAAACGCGCTGTGGGAGGTGGGTAAATGCTCACAATCATAGAACTTGTGTGACTCAAAATTTGCAGTGAAATGCGATCCGTTCATCACGCCCGTGCTGTATTACTAATAGGTCATGTTACATGAGTCGTACAATTACGGTGTGTCACTCGAGGTGCAAAAACCAACCTTGCTTAAATTAAATGCTGATCTGGCTACTCCTCCTGGCTTTTTTGTTAATGGGGAAGGTGTCAAAATACTTGCTTATTGTAACAGTGCTATTTTGAGGGCCGCACCATGTTTCACAAGGTATTCTTTTTATGTTATCCTTTTGAACCATGTTATGCATACATGCACATACTCATGCATGCGCATGTATACATATGTACATGAACATGTGTTTAACCAGAAATGCCAAATTTCTGGAGAGGTACACTATTATTTTTAGATGGAATGTGGTGAAAATATCACCTTGCCCTTTCCTTTTCATATGCTAAAAAACATGCGTCTGCATAATTGTATCATGTAAAACAGCTTAAATAAAATGTCCTTCGGGACATTGCTATGTAAGTACTATGATCTAACACTAGACATCCTGGTGATGCGGCCAGAGAAACCAATATAGACCCGGAAGAAAAGACAAAACTGTCAAGATGTAGGTGCATAATCACCAAGGCCACTTTGATACGGTCCCAAGTCCCTGCTGCAGGCTGTTGTGCCAGCCCAGGAAGAGACAGGATCTGTCTGGGAGCAGGCTGACTCATTGTCCTCAAGTAGAAGTGTCACAGACCAGTGTGGCTGTCACCCTAGCCAGTGACACTGTTGCCAATAGTCCACATGCAGATGGGTTGCTGACACTGATATCAGTCCATTGAAAATGTCACAATGCACTGATTTTCTTGGACAACTTGCCATTTTAATAAATCTCCATTTTAATGGTAAAAATAAACAAATGTATTCTTTATTCGAGCTGTATGTGTCCTAATAAACTTTGGTCTTTAGTTATGGGTATATCATGCACTTTATTGAATCTAAAATGATAATTATTAGTGTTTTGTCACAACAGATTCACATTGAATGAAAATAAGCAGAAAGATTGGTAATTTTTTAAACATCATACCCGGTAATCAAACTACAAATAGGACATGTCAGGTCATTTAAGCTCATCAGTCAAGTGTCATGTCATTATAATAATTAATGCAACATAATGGATTATCCCCTACATAAATAGAATCTCACTGTCACTCATCTACAGTACCACCAGCATAATATCCATCCAGCAAATTTATTTCATAAAGCATTACTTAGAAACAGTAAAATACCCGATGTACTATCATGGTATGTTGGCATACCCCTATATCAAAGTGAAACATGCTAGTTAGGCGGTGACAAACCCATTAAAATTTTAACAACTTCCTTATGTGAGATACTTCTCACAATTACCATCAGGAAGGTAAAAATATTTCCATATCCTGTTCAGGACAACACTACCAAAATTTTGTGTGTGCAAAATCAATGTTCTGTCTCTGTTCCGAAGACACCTGTCCTGTCACTCTCCTCCCATCATTCTTTTCCCTGCCACTATTCCTTAAAAGTTTACCTCATGGCCAGAATATTTACTTTTTTGTTTGATAAAATGGCACAGCCCGATTCCTGGTAGTTTCAGTTTGCGTAGTAGCAATTGATACACTACACAGTGAGTTATCCAGAGTATCCGTTGTATCCTATGGTAGCATGTAATCTCATACGCACTCATTCTCTTTAGATAGTTCCAGTCTACAAAAAAAGTAGTTTTGTTGAAATAATTATGCGTGATACTTTTCACTGGCCAACTTATATTATCATAATAATTTAAATTTAGTTGTTGAATGACAGGTCTTATGAACTCCACACTGTTGTTGAATGACAGGTCTTATGAACTCCACACTGTTGTTGAATGACAGGTCTTATGAACTCCACACTGTTGTTGAATGACAGGTCTTATGAACTCCACACTGTTGTTGAATGACAGGTCTTATGAACTCCACACTGTTGTTGAATGACAGGTCTTATGAACTCCACTCTGTTGTTGAATGACAGGTCTTATGAACTCCACACTGTTGTTGAATGACAGGTCTTATGAACTCCACACTGTTGTTGAATGACAGGTCTTATGAACTCCACTCTGTTGTTGAATGACAGGTCTTATGAACTCCACACTGTTGTTGAATGACAGGTCTTATGAACTCCACACTGTTGTTGAATGACAGGTCTTATGAACACCACTCTGTTGTTGAATGACAGGTCTAATGAACTCCACACTGTTGTTGAATGACAGGTCTTATGAACTCCACACTGTTGTTGAATGACAGGTCTTATGAACTCCACACTGTTGTTGAATGACAGGTCTTATGAACTCCACACTGTTGTTGAATGACAGGTCTTATGAACTCCACACTGTTGTTGAATGACAGGTCTTATGAACTCCACACTGTTGTTGAATGACAGGTCTTATGAACTCCACACTGTTGTTGAATGACAGGTCTTATGAACTCCACACTGTTGTTGAATGACAGGTCTTATGAACTGCACACTGTTGTTGAATGACAGGTCTTATGAACACCACTCTGTTGTTGAATGACAGGTCTTATGAACTCCACACTGTTGTTGAATGACAGGTCTTATGAACTCCACACTGTTGTTGAATGACAGGTCTTATGAACTCCACACTGTTGTTGAATGACAGGTCTTATGAACTCCACACTGTTGTTGAATGACAGGTCTTATGAACTCCACACTGTTGTTGAATGACAGGTCTTATGAACTCCACACTGTTGTTCGTTTTTTGAGCTGGTTACTGTTATTATGCTTCCACCCAAAATGTCCACATGAATCACAGCTTCCGCTCCACCAGCTAGTGCAGTTAGATCACTGTCTGAGTTGTTTTTGTAGAGTGGTGGAAGGATCTCCCCCTCACTGGTCTCAAATAACACTGCATCTATTGCCTGTAGCAGTGCGTGGGTTTCTGGTCTCATAAAGTAGGCCATACCAGATGAGAACGTCTTACTGGAATCCTTCTGTGTGCCCAGGAGCTACAACATTGTTGTTAGGCAGTTATTACTTGTTAGGTTCAGCTGACTGCGAATTTGTTTAATGTGCTGTCATGTTCATCTTGGTATTCTCGGATTATTAGTGATGAAACAGACAATGGTAGTGGATAAAAAGTACTATAAATGTGCATCTGACAATTAGCGATCTGTACTTTTCATGGAAGTTTTCAACAATACAGCCAATATTATGCACGATACTCTGCACTTTTGATTCAAGCCAACCCTGTATAAATGTCACTGCTCTATATTTTCACTGAGTAGTTATTCATACATGTATTATGGGTATTGTAAGTTAAATATGTAAACCAGCGCTTTTAGAATAGAACAACATTACCCAGGCTTCAAACGAGATTACCAGGATGAGTGAGATGTACAAGTCCTCAGTGAGAAATACACTGCAGTACTGTGTGATAGTGGATCTCTATATGAAAGACTACCACAGCGATGTATTGAATGTCCAAAGGAGTGACTGTGTTGTTGTATGTCTTCCTTCACTCTTCCTTTAAGGTCACGCTGTGAAGCTGTATTTTCATACAGCTCTGTATTTGCTCAGTGTGGTATCTTTACTTTACCTGTTATGAGAGAGACACAGGCACAGATTTGTTGGGCTTGGTGGTAATGGCTGATCTGTGGTCTGTTGTGTGTAGCTAACAGTAGCAGTCACACCAGTAGTAGCAATCACATACAGTGATGCAGTCAGGATATTATTGAAGGTAAGCATGTGATGCAGTCCCAATATAAGGCCAATATATTGCTGGTATGGCAAGGTTTATGCAAGCAGTATCTTTCTGCTTACTGTATTTCATATTGTTTTTACAAACAGTATGAGCTACACTTAGTACTTCATTTTACTTTTAGTATATTTGTGTTGATTTGCATTTTTAAAGCTTATACTCAATAAACAAACTTAAATTCATTTTAAATACTCGGTGAAGTAGAGTAATGACATTTGGACATCGGATGACTCATGATGCTAACTACTAACACACTGCATTGATTAGGCCGGGTCATTGTTTTGATATAGTTATGACTGCATATATACAGATATATATGGATGACTACAAGAATGACAGGAATGTTACCAAAATCTAATATTACCGTCACGTGTCCAGTATCAAAAATGTCAACACAGCAAAGTATTTTGCAGATAAAACTAATTATGTTTGCAGTAATAGCTGTTATTTATAAATAACTGATCCACACCCATCTGCATGTTTAAATCTACAAATAGTTCACAATGCTGCGCTGATATTATTAATTTAACCTTTAATTAATTAATGCCCACTGTAAGTTCTCTGCACAAAGATTTATTGCAGTGGTGGCTTGGAGGGTTAGACCTTCCACACAGATGTATACATTACTACTGTGGCTGCCAGCTAAATACCACAAGTGGTGTGGATACTACAGAGATTTCCTCTAAGCCAGATTATCAGACACCCAGTGGTGTGCCAGATAATCCAGTAGCCCCATCATGGTAAAAGAATCCTACTGGCATAAATGTTGCGATGACTACACTCAATATTTCCGTTTACGTAGGTTTCTGACTGTTTGAGCTGTATCCTATCTTTTTTCAACAAAATACATCTATAATAAAAGCCATGGGATTTTCCAAAAAGATCTGTTATTTCACGTCAAAATATAATGATTTTCGTGATTCTGCTAAGCAATGCATTTTGACAATGCTGGAATAGGTAGTGATTATATCCCTCGTTTTTATATCCTTGGCTCAGTGAGGCGCTGTCCAATGTATCACAGTCTGCCACCACAAAGGTGTATGTTTGGCTGTAACCTGACCCCCTTGTTGTGACTTTATAACATGAAACCATGATTAGTGACCTATGATTTAGTATCAATGTACTGATGTCATATTGACATGGATCTACAACTTTCATTGTTGAGTCTATCGTCAGTGTCACGGAACATGTAAAAAGTTAGATTTTTGATGAAAATCAGACATGTTGTAAGTCCTTGGAAAGCACAGTTGCCAGATTTCTGCCTTTATGTTTTCTGGAACCAAAAGTTTGTGTTGCTTTGAAATTAGTTGTAGGTAGCAAACCACAGAAATGTGTATATTAGTGCAATGCATGAAGCACAGTGTAAACTGTCATGTTACCATGGTGGTATGGCTTTGCCTAACTGTGTCTTTTGGGGCATGACAGTAAGTTGGCTGTGGTTTCCACTGTCCACAAAACATGCATTCAAACACTCTCTGACCTGCATGTTTGATTGTTCGACCACAACTTCAAATTAAGTCCAGCAAAGTCAAACTGCTCCAAACTGTTTGCAGTATGAACTTTGAACCTAGTGTAGCTGCTGTTGTAGACACTCCTGTTTTGAGGTACACTGCAGCCTGTAGACATATATATGTGTAGACGCAGACATACATGTATGCACACCAGGCCTGATGCATGCATGTATGTACACACAGAGAGACATGTATATATATGTAGGAACATATTATACACACAGTTTTACACATATGTACACGCACACACGCAGATACGTGCAGGCATGCAGACAGACAAACAGATAAATTCAAACTCATACACATGCACATGCACACACACGTTGCACACAGACAGAGAGATGGACATGCATGCTCCGTTGATTCACTAAGGTGAATCTACGAAGCATCACTGATCATGCTGGATTTAGTGCATGCGTACTGTCAATACATAATACATAACATCCTATAGAATGTAACATTCTGTAGAGTGCACTTGTATTTACTCATTTCACCTTTAACTCATCTACTGTAGGGTACAATGAAATGTAAATTAAATCTCTGTCTTTCTTACATTTCCTATTCCAGGGGCACCTCTGATATTCACTCTTAGTTATATAAGCAGGACAGAAAACGTGTCTTTCTGCCAGTTTCTGGTGACGCTCTCTTGCTACAACCATGGACAATTTGTTCAGGCATAAAAATATCTTCACCCTGAATCTACATTCGATGCTGCAGGGCACAGATTGGCTTGATTCATCTAAATACACACAGATATCAACTGTCGGTCTCGAGACAGGGCTCCATCACATGTCTTATCCCGGCCACATCCTATCCACGTCTATCAGCCACCGATGCCACGATGCTGTGGCAGTCCTACAGTGTGGATCAATACTTGAGTTTGCCAGCAATAAATAATTTGATTGGGTATAGGCTCACACAACTGAACTTGAGGCAGGCTGCTGTTTTGATCCGTAGCAGATGTCTTGTAAAGATATTACATTGTTCATGCTGTTACGATTGGACTTGAATAACAGAAAGAATGTATAATATTATTGGGAGTAATGTTCCCGGCATGATTTTCAGTTGTGGGGCCGTTTGTGAATGGAAATAATAGTTTACAAAGTACAATTTCAATTCACCACAGAAAATGTGGTGCATTCTACCTGTAAGGCTCGAAAACATGCATGCATGTACACACACCACACCCGCACACACCGCACACACCGCACACACCCCACACACCGCACACCCCACACACCGCACACACCGCACACACCGCACACACCGCACACACCGTACACACACCGCACACACACCGCACACACCGCACACACCGCACACACCGCACACACCGCACACACCGCACACACACCGCACACACCGCACACACCGCACACACCGCACACACCGCACACACTGCACACACTGCACACACACACGTCTGATTTTGTTGATCACAATTCAAACTTAAAGGTTAATTTATGCATGGATGTTCTGCAGTGAGTAATTTACACTGTTGGGAGTTTGACATCTGTCCCAGTTGCATTTTATAGGTGTTATTTAAAGGGAACAACAACAATCATTGCTTTAAATCATTACATTACATCATGCTGTTTATTTCAACTTCCAAGAAACCAATAATGTCATTTGAATTTAATTAATTTGGTTTGGTTTGAGAAGCTTATTTTAATTGTGATCCAGAAACAATGGTAATGTTTGTTTATTGTGGTGCAGGAATCTCGTTAACTAAAGAATCAGCACCAACTTTACTCGTTGACTGAAGAATCAGTGCCAACATTACTCGTTAACTGAAGAATCAGTGCCAACATTACTCGTTAACTGAAGAATCAGTGCCAACATTATCTCTGGTAATAGGATGTATGTTATTCATTGTTAATGAAGCCATCAATCTGTAGAACACTGGACATCAACAATGACCATGTCTCTCGGATAATAGACTCGCAAACAGACTGCTGCTGTCAACTGTACTGCAGTGACCCACTCGGAGTAAGGAATGGGTTCATAGCTAATTCACCAGGAGTCAGGACTATCTACAGAAAGGGGCATTAACTAAGGCTAAGACAACTGAAATTATATATTATAATCAATTTTTTCAGTTGTGTCCAAAGGTTACATGATCACTCCCATGACCTATGGGAGTCTAGATGTTAGTACACAGGTAAAACACTCGTTTCAGGCAATTTTATTCAGTGAAATCATCCCCTTTACAGGTGTAATCTCCCTGAAATTATACAATTATACGCCTTCGGTAAATATAATCTACACAGTGATTGCAAAACAGTCCAACTGTTTAACATACAAAAGAGTACTAGACCAACGTGTTAAATAGAGGTGGTGTCTAGTGTCCCAGTGTGACTCAGTCGTTCATACGTTGTCATTTAATGGTCATCTTGACAACAAATCTCAGGCCAGTGTCCTGTGCTGTAGTTCGTTCCATGTCAGTTGACTGTTAGGTCATTTCTACATTACCCTGCACATATGAGAGAAGTTGAATGTCCTACGTTATTCCAGTATAGCACAGCATGAATTTAACACTGAGATTTCAGATTAACCCTGTGTGACCTGATATGCGAGTTGTAATCTGAATGGAGTGTAGTTATAAGCTGTTATCAGTGGCATCTTATCAGTGTTGTCCTTGTGTTGTGTAGATAACATGAGTCATGGAAATTAAAATCACTGCATATACTGGGCGATCATAAAACTCTGTTATCAATATAAGTGTCATTGTGAAACAAGGAGATACTGCATAGTAAAATAGCAGGATGTTTATTTAAGATATATTTATGGATATCCCATCTGAGAAATGTTGGGTTTATGGTTCAACATTTGATTACTTTATTGTACAATTCATGTTGTGTAACTTATTTCTTTTGACCAAATAATTGTAGTCTAACATCTTAACCACCCAACTGTGCAGTATATGTACCTGTAATGTTACTGACTGACATGTCTGCTATTTGTAAACATTTCACTGTGATCTACAGGTATGTGTCGATGGGAAAGCACAAAAAGTCCCTATAAATTTATATTAAATCTATTTTCATGTTATGCAATCTAACTGAAATTGTACAGGACATCCGTCATTTGTGGGTATTAAGTTAATAAGTCACACACATTTTAAAACATTTTTTTCACAAAATAGAAATTTGACAGTGTACACATTTGACTGTTTTGTGACCTTTGTCCAAGAAATGTAGACTGAGTGTGAAATTGCAAGTGGAATGTAAGATATTTCTTATTTGTGGACATGGGGAGGTTTTGGTCCCTGTTGTTATCTTGTGTGCTGGGAGGAATGGGAAGACTGCTCCTGCCCTAGAGGGAGCAAGTCAGAGATAAAGGAGGCCAAGTAACAGGGCAGGGACCTGCCTAGTCAAGATTACAGGGAAGAGGTCCTGCTTTGTGTAAACACTTAGGGTATCTAAATGTAAATCACTACATATTTGGCAAGTTAGATTTATTCAACAATTGTAGTGGTAAAAAATCAGATTTATGTAATTTTACATCAACCATCCACATTGTGCAGATTGTCTGTACATACAGACTTAGGAATTTCGTGGGAATGTGGGCATATCCCATTTTATTGTGATTTACTTCAATGGGAAAATCATGAGAAAGTTCATATTTCCTTGTGCTCGTTAATTAGTTTGTTGAACAGAAGCTATGTTTGATGGTAGGCAGATTCCTGATAAAACCTAGTGGATTTTATTTTATGTAGGTTTGTTTTGTAGCCTGGTAAATGACCCTCACGTCCAGGTGGGTCATCGGTCAACAGGTGTAAATGGTCAAGTAGTCATCGAGTTGTCACTCACGGTGACAAAACAAGAGAGAACTTGTTTGGCAGTATGCTGACCTGGAATATGTCGGGCAGTTAACAGCTAGTTGTCTGGGTAGTCAGAGGCTGGCCTCTTGCCTTTTTTGGGTACTTGTAGTGTGGCTGGTGCATCTCCGTCTGACATCTTTATTTGGTTAGAATGACTTTTAAAAATTCCATCCTTCGACAGCAATAACTTGATAGCTCGTTAACGGTTCTAGGTGATCAACTTCATGGTTAGGTCAGAAGTGAACAGGTTCGTAGTTTGATATTATACATCTGATGGCACTACATAGTTACTTCAACATAGTACATACACATACAAAATATTATGGCAGGGCTAGTTTCATGAAGTATTCATACTGGAAGTTTGATGAAGATTATGTAACTTGGAACTGTTGTAAGAAAACAACAATATTACCAATCTACGAAGGGTAATAATGGTATGAGTAATGAAATAAATGTGCTACAGGTGCATCATGTGGCCATGCGTGGACCCCAGAAAGGTTGGTGACCAAGATGCAAAGCACCTAGGTGAAGTAGCATAACATACATACAGACTGCAGTTCAGTTACATTAGCATGGTCAGGTGGACATACATCTGTTGAACTTAAAGTCATAAGTAGAAGACTTTGATCAGATCAGAAAGGTTAGAACTTGGTAACTACCCAGGTACTGGTGATGTCATATTGAATGTTAACTGTCAAATTCTCTCATGGGTTGAGGGAATATTTGACTGGCAACTTGGCAGCCTCCTGGGTTGAATGTGAGGGCTGTTGATGTGGGACGCTCTATTATAATCAGTGCTTCTTTTGTTGCAGAAAACTTACAAGAAATTACCAACCAAAAAAGAAAGAAGAGGAAGAATATGAGTAAGTGTTTCAACTACGTTAATTCAACCAGTGTTGAGTGTTATTGAAGAATATGAGTAAGTGTTTCAACTACGTTAATTCAACCAGTGTTATTGAAGAATATGAGTAAGTGTTTCAACTACGTTAATTCAACCAGAGTTGAATGTTATTGAAGAATATGAGTAAGTGTTTCAAATATGTTATTTCAACCAGTGTTATTGAAGAATATGAGTAAGTGTTTCAACTATGTTAATTCAACCAGTGTTGAGTGTTATTGAAGAATATGAGTAAGTGTTTCAACTACGTTAATTCAACCAGTGTTGAGTGTTATTGAAGAATATGAGTAAGTGTTTCAACTACGTTAATTCAACCAGTGTTGAGTGTTATTGAAGAATATGAGTAAGTGTTTCAACTACGTTAATTCAACCAGTCTTGAGTGTTATTGAAGAATATGAGTAAGTGTTTCAAATACGTTAATTCAACCAGTCTTGAGTGTTATTGAAGAATATGAGTAAGTGTTTCAAATACGTTAATTCAACCAGTGTTGAGTGTTATTGAAGAATATGCGTAAGTGTTTCAACTACGTTAATTAATGAGTAAGTGTCAACTATGTTAATTCAACCAGTGTTGAGTGTTATTGAAGAAGATCTGAGCTAACTGACGTGATGTGAGATGATATTCAGAACAGCTGCTGTGTGATTGTGAGCTTAATGGAAGCTGTGCATGGCTGAGAACAATGCTTTTGTGATTCACAAACCTATTGACAAGTGCATGCAACAAATGTAGGCCTACCACCTCCGCTGCTGTAGCCTGTAGGCCCTTGCCAATAGTGGAAGGTCACATCTGACTGAGACAGTTGAGGACATTTACCAAGATAACACTGGCATCGTGGTCACTGAGTGTATAGTCACAGCTGTAAATCTCTTCAACGAGACAGTCGCCAGTGAATGCCTTATGTGGACTGTACAAATTATATTTATTAGTTCAGTGTGAAACTCCCAAGTTCAAGAATGCACATGTATCGGGTAGAGAGTAGAAACGCTGTTTCTTAGGGTCTATGACATTTGACATTCCGTGCAGAGGTGTCCACTGCCAGGCCCCTAGAAGGGTTGATTTTTAAGGGGTGCACCAGCTTGACCTATCTGGGAAGCGTTCAACTACCATCAAATTAATGCATCAAGTCTATTAATTGAACTTTGGTTACATTATTTATATTCAGACCATCCTCGCAAGCCAGGGCTGTTTGCCATGCAAAACTAGCCGAGGCTGATCCCCTATGCGAAGTGCGGAAGTTAACTGAGCCAAATTAGTAATTGACTTCACCAGTCATGACTGCCTCACTGAGAACAGCGCAAATACCCACCCCAATTTGAAGATGGATAGGATAAACGACTTCTGGGAATTCCAATGTATAATGATCCGTTCTCCCATTAGCACGAGCAGCTGAGGGGTATTGTGTATTGGAATAATTGCTTCTACTTCCTAAACATTGCATGTAACACCAGCCACGGTTGGTTGAAATTAGTTTTATTATGACCACCTGACCTGCTGACATCTACTGATTTAGTGAGCGATTTTATAGGCTGAGCTTAAATTCAGAGTTTTGCAAAGCGATCAGCCAGGGGGTACTGCTGGCTGGCACTGATGTAATCAGCAGCAGTGACCCATGGCGCGCGAGGATGATCCAGACTGTCTATAGCCAAGTATCCAGTTTTATGTCTGTGTGAACTGGGGCAATGTGGAGTAAGCAAAATTGTCCAGGCTTTGAAATGTTTTATTCAAACCTTAGTCCAGTGGTCCTCTTGATTGATAGTCTGATGTTCTACCTAATGGGGTACTGTGGCTCCATGGCGTACAATACTCAATGTCCACCCTGTTGGTACAGGAAGGGAAAGGTACGCCATGTTGCTGTCTGTGACAGGTCATTGTGTACTTGATGTCATGTAGTGGGGTTGTTGATTGACAGCTACTCTGTAGAATGTTGTTGTCCTGTGAAATATGCTGTGTATTTGCACTTTATGACCATGTGTATCCTGTCCACCTATTGTTGAACTTATTGCGTTCCGCATGACTGGGCCTACATATTCTAAGTAGGTCATGGCTGATCGGCTGGCTTGGTGTCCATGTTTCAGTGGTGGCAGTAAACTCCTGGAAAGTGTTGTGTGGTTGGGGCCTGTGACTGGAACAATCCTTCATAGATTGCATCTGTCCTATGTATCTACAAAATGTGTCACCAATGTGACAGTTGGTGACACTAGAGATGCACCAACCTAAGAGTGGGTGACTCAGCCCCTGTTTCCTTCCTTCTTCCCATCTTTTTTTTCATCTTTTCTATGTGTGTTTTCCCTTAGCTCAGCAACTGTCCCTGCGGGTGGGAGCTGAAGTCTGGTACCAACAAAGCCATTGACTTCAGTCTTGACGTGTTCTCACGCCCTGATTGTAACAATCGCCTCTGGTAGCTTGTCTTGTATTTATAAACTGTAGTTTATTGTACATATCTACTTCAATCTTTCTGCATTTGTACCTTCTAGTTTTTAGTTGTTTCCAACACTCAGCCATGTTCTGTTAATCTGAATGCAATGTTTGTGTGTTTGTGTGTGCGTGCTTGCGTACGTGCATGCCTGTGTGCATACACATGTACAGTTGTTAGAATTTGATGGTCTTATGAGGTTATGTCCAAGATTGAGATGGGAGTCGCAAGAGCAACATTAATATGATTTCTGATTCCCTAATGTTGTGAGCTAGGTTTTTACATCAGATATACCAAGTCTGGATGTTTGAACTGAGAACTCTGTCATGCCAGGCAGATGTGCTAACCACTACACTGCCGCACCTCATCTACTTCCTTTACAGCTTTCTTCCGTGGTGTCCTTGTCTGCAGGATTGAATAAGGTTGTCAGTTAGATGGATCCTCTCAGAAATCTGTCAGTGGAGGCTACCCACTGACTCGTCTGGAGCACACTACATCAGTGGATGTACAACGTGTAGTTTTGTAGTTTAAATTGAGAGAGTTGGAACAGTTATGTATTCACAACAATGCACATCCTATTCCCAGTCACCAAATATTAAATGAATTATCTTGTCAACTAAGAATACACCATTATGCCTCGAACTTGGCAAGCTAGAGAGCAAGGCCAAAAAACTTTATTTATTTTTTTGGCTCCATTATAAAGCATGTCAATTTGGCTGTGAACCGTTGTTTAATTTCTGAGGCATACTGGCCAGTTTCCAAGGCATTGCTGCTAGCTAATGGTCGTGCAGCCACAAAAACGTTTGAAGCCTGCATTACTGCATCTTACCAATGCTTACTGTTATTTACTTATTAAAAAAAAAATTTATGCTAGCAAAAACAATTGCAGGAATTTGTCAGGTGTCTAATGGTTCATTTTAGTCAAAATTTATCACCCATTTACCGGTGGTATGCCACAACATAATCTTAATGAATGTACAGAGGTATGCACCATGATGAAAAGTTGTATTGTTACAAGTTCAGAAACATCAAAGGAACATAAGACACCTATATTTTATTAATATTCTGTCTACATTTCACCCTCCGGCAATTAATAATTAAATACATTGTTCCGGTTACACTTTATTCTGTTTTAAGTACATACGTTCATTCTCAGTGCTGACATTTACACAGTTTGCAGATAACTTGTTCAGTTTGTTTGTGTCCCTTGTGAGAAAGCTCAATACTTCCTTAAATCCCACCTGCAGTGCTCTTTTACCAATACTACATTATCTCGTCTAGACGATCCAGTTCAATCTACTGGTCTCTGGAGTTGTCAAGTCACATATTAAGGCATTCTTCATAACTCTGTCTTCAGGATACAGATTACTATTGATTTTCCATTTGAAACCCATTGTAAATTAAAGTCAAGTCAGCAATTTTTTACTGCACATAAAATTACCATAAGGTTTACTAATAAAAAACCTGATTTTTGTCTTGTCATTGACATGCAGTAGTGGTTTTATCGAATTGTATAATTTAATTTTTGGGAAAATCGGTGTGGATTGACTTCCCATCATTTGTGATCCAGGATTCTCTCTGTGTTCAGCGGGGGGTGGGGGGCCTTCCATCGCTGACACAAGAATATATGTAAGCCACAGTCATTACGGTATCTAATTTTCACCAGGGTATGAGTATACAATGGGAAGTGAAAATAGGGGATGAGTATACAATGGGAAGTGAAAATAGGGGATGAATATACAATGGGAAGTGAAAATAGGGGATGAGTATACAATGGGAAGTGAAAATAGGGGATGAGTATACAATGGGAAGTGAAAATAGGGGATGAGTATACAATGGGAAGTGAAAATAGGGGATGAGTATACAATGGGAAGTGAAAATAGGGGATGAGTATACAATGGGAAGTGAAAATAGGGGATGAGTATACAATGGGAAGTGAAAATAGGGGATGAGTATACAATGGGAAGTGAAAATAGGGGATGAATATACAATGGGAAGTGAAAATAGGGGATGAATATACAATGGGAAGTGAAAATAGGGGATGAATATACAGTGGGAAGTGAAAATAGGGGATGAATATACAGTGGGAAGTGAAAATAGGGGATGAATATACAGTGGGAAGTGAAAATAGGTGATGAATATACAGTGGAAAGTGAAAATAGGAGATGAATATACAGTGGAAAGTGAAAATACAGTCTTACCCTGATAATAAATAGTGATCTCACCCACTAACTGACTGCTTTCATGAGTCTTTGTCACATCTGCTTTTGATTTAGATATTGATGTCATTCACCAGACGTGAGCCTGAAAGTGTAACCAGTAATCTCTGGCATATGTACGTGCAGGTGTGGCCAAGGGTGTGTTCTGATTTATATGTACGTGCAGGTGTGGCCAAGGATGTGTTCTGATTTATATGTACGTGCAGGTGTGGCCAAGGATGTGTTCTGATTTATATGTACGTGCAGGTGTGGCCAAGGATGTGTTCTGATTTATATGTACGTGCAGGTGTGGCCAAGGATGTGTTCTGATTTATATGTACGTGCAGGTGTGGCCAAGGGTGTGTTCTGATTTATATGTATGTGCAGGTGTGGCCAAGGATGTGTTCTGATTTATATGTACGTGCAGGTGTGGCCAAGGATGTGTTCTGATTTATATGTACGTGCAGGTGTGGCCAAGGATGTGTTCTGATTTATATGTACGTGCAGGTGTGGCCAAGGATGTGTTCTGATTTATATGTACGTGCAGGTGTGGCCAAGGATGTGTTCTGATTTATATGTACGTGCAGGTGTGGCCAAGGGTGTGTTCTGATTTATATGTACGTGCAGGTGTGGCCAAGGATGTGTTCTGATTTATATGTACGTGCAGGTGTGGCCAAGGATGTGTTCTGATTTATATGTACGTGCAGGTGTGGCCAAGGATGTGTTCTGATTTATATGTACGTGCAGGTGTGGCCAAGGGTGTGTTCTGATTTATATGTACGTGCAGGTGTGGCCAAGGGTGTGTTCTGATTTATATGTACGTGCAGGTGTGGCCAAGGATGTGTTCTGATTTATATGTACGTGCAGGTGTGGCCAAGGATGTGTTCTGATTTATATGTACGTGCAGGTGTGGCCAAGGATGTGTTCTGATTTATATGTACGTGCAGGTGTGGCCAAGGGTGTGTTCTGATTTATATGTACGTGCAGGTGTGGCCAAGGATGTGTTCTGATTTATATGTACGTGCAGGTGTGGCCAAGGATGTGTTCTGATTTATATGTACGTGCAGGTGTGGCCAAGGATGTGTTCTGATTTATATGTACGTGCAGGTGTGGCCAAGGGTGTGTTCTGATTTATATGTACGTGCAGGTGTGGCCAAGGGTGTGTTCTGATTTATATGTACGTGCAGGTGTGGCCAAGGATGTGTTCTGATTTATATGTACGTGCAGGTGTGGCCAAGGATGTGTTCTGATTTATATGTACGTGCAGGTGTGGCCAAGGATGTGTTCTGATTTATATGTACGTGCAGGTGTGGCCAAGGATGTGTTCTGATTTATATGTACGTGCAGGTGTGGCCAAGGATGTGTTCTGATTTATATGTACGTGCAGGTGTGGCCAAGGAGGTGTTCTGATTTTCTGGCCCGTTTGTTTTGGCAAGTCTCCCAGTAGACTGATAAATCATTGCCCTTGTGACTTACGTGCATGATTGTCCAGTTCAAAGGTTTCTTCCTTTTTCCTCCACACAGCATAAACAATGGCAGAATCAGCACAACTGATAAATACAGTTTGCTTCTAAATACCGTTCATATCAGTGATTGTAAAAATCAGTTCAACTCAAGATTTCTATGCAAGAATTGTGATGAGTGAAACAGTGTACTTATACAAATTGTGGGACTTGTTAGAGTATATGTGGTGCAATCTTAGTATTCTCTTCACAGTGCTTTTAAATTCGGAGAAAACAGAACATCTAGACCTGTACATTACTGGGGCGAATGTCACAGTTTATTACACGGAGTAATTCTAAAAATGGTAGGAACTCCAGAAAGCAAGCCTTTGACAATCGTGTTTATGTGCATGTTTCTGTGCGTGTAGTCGATGTTGAACAGTGATTTATGCCCTCTGTACAACAGTTCTGACAAACTGCTGGCTTCAAATGTTATGTGGTTGGCAGGCATGCCCAGTAAGTGATTGTTTTGCTGACTATTTCTCGATTGCAAAGGGTTAAAGCTTTCCACGCCCTAGGCTAAGGATAGCCGCATGCTCTGGCATTGTATATCCCTGTCCTTTGTGAATAACATCTCGTTATAAGCAGAACTTAGATGTCAATCTTGGCTGTTAATTCTTGAAGTTTCCTGCCATTCAAACCATATGGAACTTCCTCTGTCAGCAGAAAATACTGGCCTTGTTATTTAATGATCTTGGCCTGATAATGTCATTCCCCCTAGACCATGTTAATGCTTTCCCAGAGTGGATTCCCTCAATCACAGGCAGTGTATAGCAAACATTTGGGTTCAAACCAGTACTTATTTTAGTCTGGCTGCATTCCTCATTTCCTGAACAAAATATTTGGCAATATATTTTCTTACAATTTGATGTGTTTTTCATGTGCAGAATTGTAGTGCCTAGTTAAGGTTTAACATTTAAATATGTTAATTTGTATATATCAATATTTGCTAAAAAAAATCTTTCTTGGTAATATATGTAATTGTTGTTAGCACAATATTTTTCAGCCAGTAATTGAATTACTTAATACATATTCAAAATTGATTTATTGGAAAATGCTAACTAATCCAGATATGCTGGGTATGTGTGTGTTCATGTGTGCTTGCACGGAAGGTACATGCACAACTTAAAGATTTGTTGGGGTTAGAGAAAGTGAAACTTAATTTTGTCACTTGGCATTTTCATCATGACCTTTGCCTAGCATTTTAAATTGCCCCTTTACCATTTAGCAACTGCCCTTATATAATTACAGTATTGAATAGATTATAACGTTATGTAATTCATTTGTCCTTTTGAGACATTGATCAGCCACAATTAAAATTACCTAGGACTGGCAAGACAGTGGTTGTCAGAAGGGCAGTGATTGCTTCAAGCGTATGGGAACTAATTCCACTAGAGTAAAAACGCCATTACCTAGAGGCTAGAGCTTATATAGATATATAAATGCTGGTGACATGTGTTCAAAGGATGGCGTTCTTGGTGTGTTGTAGTGTAGTTAATACAGAGCCTACAGAACAGGTGACATTATAACAGGTGACATTATAACAGGTGTGACGTGTACCTGTGTGCCCTGTTCTATTTATTTTGTTCTTTTATCAGGCTGTTTGTTGACTTTGATAGTCCTCATCTGTATGTGTGGTATCGTCTGTTGATCGGATACATGTTTTAGTGGATATCTTGAGTGCTTGTGGCTCCAACAATACACTGTTATTGCGTGTGGTAATGTTCGTATGATCAAGAGGATTGCGTTTGTGTTCATCTGCTGTTGTTTTGAAAACAGTTGTTAACTCCCACTTTGCCTGTGGCTTTCGGAAGAGAAATTAAAAGCCTTTGATCCCTTCTACGAGCTGTCTACGCCAGGGGAAGTAAAAGATCCCACACAGGGGGTAAATGTGTAACCCGCCGTGGACTCACAGAGTGGTGGTCTGTGAGAGATGCCAAGCATGCAATGCATAAGACACCAATGTCATAGCTAACTCTCAAAACTATAAATGGATGTTATAATCCTCATATCAGGAAATCCTTGAAATTTTATTGGTTAAAGTTCAAGGTCTTGGTAGCATAGATTTATGAATTCTATAAATAAGATGGCCAACTTCCTGAATGGTCAAGTTTCTGTTTATATTATTATGTTTAGTCCCTCGTGGTTAGACACTGGAGTTTCAAAAACTTTATAATTTATCTTAACAGTCAACCTGCAGTTCTTTTTGTTTAGCCAAGTCTTAGCAACTTTGATGTTTATTATTAATGTATTTGAGCATTTTAGTCGATTGCTAACACCTTGAACGTGGTTTTACTTTGGATTTGTTGTGTATAAATAAAGTTATTAATAATTAATATATCAGTTTGGTGTGACCAATGTGCTTAAAGTTCTGTCGATTTTGGCATGCAATTTGTTTAAGAATAAAAGGACCTCTAAAAGCATAGGAAAAAACATGGAATTTGACATTTGTTTTGAAAGTGAACAAACTCTGTTATGTGAGCTCAGAACAGAACAATGACGACCAGTGCGTGTATAGAGCGCCCTCTGTTGCAGGTTCTTGTATGCGAAAGGGTTCCTCGACATGCTTAAAGAGGTGAACGACATCGCTGGACAGCATGAAGTCATCGCAGAGAACTTCTCAACTGCAATCATGAAACAGCTACACACACTCGTACAGCAACTGAAGACAGATAAGAAACGGGTGAATTTAATTTACTCTCTGATGATATCACTGTATTGTTGTTGTCGTAGCAACAGTCATATTCACTGACTTTTTGCAAGGAATATGAAGGTTATTTGTATTTGTCAGAGAAGTACAGATTAGTTTTTATCATATATACTGATGATGTAGTCATGTCTCATTCAGCCTTTATACCCACAATGCACTGCCTTGTTCAGCCTCCATACCCACAGTGCACTACCTCTTTCAGTCTCCATACCAACAATGCACTGCCTCATTCAGCCTCCATACCCACAGTGCACTACCTCTTTCAGTCTCCACACCCACAATGCACTGCCTCATTCAGCTTCCACACCCATGATGCACTACCTCATTCACCCTCCCTACCCAGAATGCACTGTTTCGTTGTTTTGCTTGTAGATTTTACAAGATGCTGACCGCCAGAATACCTGCCTTCAAGAACAGACAGCCAAGTTTGAGAGGGTAAGTCTGAGCAATTGGGGAGATACAGAAGTGCAGAGGGTAACACATAATAGGTTAGACCAACACACGAGGGAGAAGGCCCCTGTGGCTAAAATCTGGCTCTTTGAGATGCTGTATCCTTGTTAGAAGCCATTGTTTTTATTAACCCTTTTAGCTCGATGCTACACAGATTTCATGCAGCCAATTGGTGAGCAGATCCAAGATCTTATCAGCATCAGAAAAGACAGCTCTTCAGTTATATTGGACCTAACTTCGTTATTTCGTATTATATGTTTAATGTGAGAGGACAGTGATATTTTATAACTTCATTTACTAATGAATTTATTAAATTTACCACACATGTTGATTATGTATGCTTTTGTTTATGGACAAGTCAGTTAACTAATTGTGTTAGGAATTGGAATCTTAAAAAAAATGCATCTGAACTTTTACAGTTTTGTGTGTGCAGAAATGTTTTGTCTTATAAAAAGATTGCTTCCAAAATATACCGTGGTACATGTGGTGGTGACGTAGCCCCAGTAAATCATTTTATGATGGCTATTTTTTTTTATAGACTACAAAAGTTCCTCCCATACCAATGTTTTGAACCCTGAAAGATTGAGATATTTTCTGTCTTTCACAATAGATTTTTGTTTATCAATTCTGATGTTTACACGAGAAATGCAATATACAGTCGAACCTTGCTTTATGTTTACCTTGGTAATGCAGCCACCTCGCAATTAAGGTCACTGTAGGCTAGTCCCAAATTATTTCTGTAACAGTGAAGTATAAGAAATGAATCTGGTTACCTTGCCATTCAGGTCACTTCTGTCCAGTCCCAAAGGTGACCTTAATAGGGAGGTTCCACTGTACAGGTGTATGTATGTCATACTTTGTGTTGATAGACAAAAAAGCAGTACGAGAAAGGGTTCCGAGAGGCAGAGCGGGCCCAGGAAGCCTTCAAGAAGGCCTATGATGACATCAACTTATCACGAGCTGAAATCGAAAAGGTAACTTGTAGCAATTTTCTGTCGTGAGAACAAGTGGTAGGTTCTGCAGTGGGGCCAGAGACAGGCAATGCTTGTGGATGCTAACTCTGATTGTATTAACAGGTATGATGTTAAGATGTGCCTAACCTAACCATCTGACTATTATCAAGCTAGCGGGTGGATGTGGGTATGTGTGGGTGTGGGTGTGTGTGGGGTGTGTGGGTGTGTGTGGGGTGTGTGGGTGGGTGGGTGGGTGTGTGTGGGTTGGGTATGTGGGTATGTTGACATTTTTGTGCTAGACAGTTTGCATCTTGGGTACCAAACTTTCAGAGGAAAAACGATGCTTTTTTTTATAATTTCCCATTGGTTGAAGGATGGGCATTTTGGCTAGTTACTAGAATAACTATATAACACACAGTGAACAGTAGTATTATTATACGGAGTAATCTGATCTAGTGAGATAATCCAGGAGCTGTGATTGGCTCAAGCACATGGGCCAGAGCCTGCAGAAGACTTACTCTGCCAATTGCATAAAATCTATTATGCAATTTGTTGAGTTGCATAAATTCATTTATGCAATAAACAACACAAGTCCAATGTAGCAGAGAATCAAAATTGGCCTAATGAAAGACAATTATTTATTGAAGTTGGACTGCTTCTCGTGCCGCTTCTTTGGGAATGACATTAATAGGAATGTGAGCTCTAAAATCCAAACACTGAATCCTTTTACGGTGTCACACTTCCGGTTTCTCAGATCCCACATTCCTGCAACTTTGACAATACAATATAAATGATTCGTCCCTACATTGTAATTGACTAAAAACCTCTGCATATATAAACATAAGATATGCCAAGAATACATATTTTCCCCACCAAAAACACAAATTTCATTTAGAAAGGTGGAGCCAATTCGCCACAAAGTCACCAAAAACACTGTGTCCACCCCACCGCATAGACTGATATAGGCGCAATCAGTTAGCATAAACATGAGGCATAGTTGCTATACTATTTGCTGTACAATTTGCCGACACAGCGTCACATGATGTTGCTCAGCGTCACGTAGTCAACCACCCGGAACCAATTAACAAACCCAATTCTTGAACTAATAATAGAATGATGGAAGAACTTGGACATGTCCCAACTGCCATGTCATTGGTGGCCTGCCTCACAACCAGAAGGGTGCTCGTGGCTTCTCTCAAACATTGCCATGCCACCAATTTTTACACAAGTAACATATGTGCATTACATTACTAGTGCGGCCTGACATCTACTAAATCAATATTTCCCGCAAGCAGTTCTCGCACAACTTTGCCCAATGTTTTTGTCATTAAGAAAAACGTGAGGCCAGAATTCCAACAGAATATATGTCAGAATGCTCCATGTGTTTCGGCATCCATTTTAGATGGCTTGACCGACCTTGTTGCTTGGCAATTGGTCACGTGATGGGTACAGCCTGTGTTGATAATTTGCGCATGTTAGAAAGGACAGAGAATTATTACATAAACTCCATAATGCACTCACAGACACTCATTGTTTGTTCAAAATGCTGAAGGTCGGAGATAGTGTGAAGTTGGCCCTAGTGATGATAGTGTAGAATTATAAGATAATATTTGTATTGCTATGCTAGTGGCATGAGGGTAGACATAAGCATTATTATGTCGGCTTCTACTTCATATTGTCGAGTCCATGATGCAGGGGCCGTATTCACGAAGTATTTGCCGTGTTAGCATGGTTCGTGTGATTGCTAGGTTACATTTTGCATATTATGTGCACTTTTTTACCTTCCGAACAACTGATTTACCCCATAAAAGGTGGGAATGTTGACATCTCGTGATATGTTGAAAAGTTATAGGTTTTACATCCTATTCTTGAGGTCGTAGATTAATCCCAGAAAGTTTGACGCTCAAGGTTCAAGCCGTCTAAGATGAAAACGTTAACATACCTACATACGCATGATCGATTACAAGTAGTTGCATGATGATTGAGTTCTCGTGTTTGTCTGTAGGCAAAGAACCTGCGGATACTCCGAGAGAGACAGTGTGAGGAATGCAAGACAGAGTACGCGTCAGAACTACAGAAGACAAACAAGGCCCGCCATGACCACTACCACATACTCATGCCACAGATCTTCCAGGTGAGTCGCCGTGGCAACCGTCGACGGGAGAGGGCAACCCCTATGAAATGTTTTTCCATAGAAACTTATTTTGAATGAAGATTTTTAAAGTTTTAACAAGTAAATCGACTCTCACTGTTATAATTAAAATACCAACAAGTATTTTTATTTAAAAAATACGGCAATATTAAAATAGTTTCATGGTTATGTATGTTGTTTCATTTTGTTGATATATGTGCGTATTTATGAACGCCCATTTTGGGTTGGTTGAAGCTTACAGAAACATTATCTTCATACAGTCGCGCCCCGTTATAACACGGATTCGGTTATAACGCGGATTCGGTTATAACGCGGTCGGTCGTGGACCCCTAATTTCTGCTATGACAAACTATATTAACACGGTAATAACTGTCAATTGTTTTGTGTGAAGTTATCCCCGTCTTTGTCCACGACATGTGTGTATTGAAAGACTAGTTGGCGGACAATAAATTTAACGTTGATGTACAACTGCAATGAATCAAGTGTGAGGCGCGTCACTACGTTGCCGTTGTTTATTCTGCACTGCCAATGCTATCAAAGGTATAAGTTTCTTTGACTATAATTATGGTAAATTTTTACTTTAGGAACAGTAAATGTGGAGCGAGGTATTGTTTGTTTTGTGCCGACATCAAACGAATCATTTCCAATCTGCTAGTTATGCTAATGGCTTCCGCGGATCGCGAGTTCGCCTGGTTTCGGCGCCGGGCAGCTTGTAAAGTGCAATTGAAATTCACAAATCTTGCTTAAGAATGGATTAAATACGTTTTAATACAGCTTAGTAGGCAAGATCAGTAAGCTAACATTGCATAATAAATAATTAGCTTTTCGCTGCGATGAACGCAAAGCTACTGCCTCTACTGGCGCGTCAAAATATTAATTCGTCAACTGCATATGAATTGGTGAATCGTAATATTGTTCGGCACGGTAAATGTGCTTTCTAAATTGGTATTTTAATATTGATTGAAAGACGAAGTTTAGCCAATTGTGAGCATACTTATAGCTTTAAATCCTTAATCAACTCTAACACAGCATTTGCGTATTCGCCTGCTGAGTGCCAGGTCATTATTTTAGACATAATTCATGAATTTTATTCAGTTCAACATTCAACAGTGTCCAACAGTGTATGACATTTAAACAGAATACACATTGACGTTGGCTGGCAGCTTAATAAGCTTCATAAACTGCGTATAGACTGCGCGACATGCACACTCTGGCTTCGATGGCGTTCTTCGTGCATCAGCGGTGTCGGCGTTGGACGTCGTTGTAGCTCCCCTGACGGCAGATGCGGGAACGCAGCACGTTTATAACGCGCCCTGTTTATAACACGGATTCATTTCGTGGACCCCGACTATCGCGTTATAACGAGGCCCGACTGTACTTTGTCCCAAATGTGAAATCTTGACAAAATCATGCAGATAAAAGCTACTGAGGGGCCCCAACATTTAGGTAATTTTGACAGTGTTCCCCAATTTTTAGAGCTTTACACTTCTGATTGCCTTCAAAACTGCAAAAATTGATGTATCATCTTGTGTGTGCAGCAACTACAAGACATGGAGGAGAAGCGAATACACCAAGTACAGAGTTCCCTCATACAGTCTGCAGAGATTGAACGCAATGTTATGCCCATTGTCAATGCGTGTCTTGACGGCGTTGTTAAGGCAGCCAACGGCATCCAAAGTACACACGTATGTTTTCATGTCAACAACATTGCTGACATGACATTTGTACTAGTGCATTCATTTTAAAATATAAATTTTCATTTGTTTTATGTTCACCTTTTATGAAAAACAAAAATTCCTTTAAAGTCCTCACAGAATTGATCATATTAAATTATAGCTGTCCTTACAACGAGCACATGTCCGCTAGTTTCATTGTGGCATAGTATTATTAAAATGAGTATTGTAATATTTTAAAACTATTTATTTATTTTAATTGATTGATATTGATATTTTTATATTAATTTATGCATTCTAATTTATGAATAGTATATTATTAGTCTATTGTACTGTGTTTATTTTTAAGTTAGTGTATTAAGGGTAGCCACTACCCGAAAACGGCCATAGGCCATATCTCTGTTAATACTGAACATATCTTAGCCAAATTTGGAGTACTAATTGGTTAAATGACTAGTACATGATAGATGGAATGTGGGCTCAGTTGATTGTGCAGTGCCATGACAGCAAGCGTTTCTAGTGTGACAGAGGGGCATGCATCCTTGACAATTATTCTGAGCTAACAACTGTATGTGTGATCATGCAATTGTCAAGAATCATTAGCCAGAATGCTCCTCTGTCAGATAAGGTGGTTTGGGGCAAGGAAGTTTGATTGCAATGACTGTTGTGAGATGGGATTTTAGGTTTGAGCTTTTTTCAAGGCGTCTTGAAAACTGCTCAAACCTGAACAACAGTCACTGAAGTAAGATATCCAAGTGCCCAAAACCACCTTATCTGAGAGAGGAGCATTCTAGCTAATGATTCTTGACAGTTGCATGATCACACATACAGTTGTTAGCTCAGAATAATTGTCAAGGAAGTGAAAATCTGTCTCACTTGAAGCGTTCATTGCCGTGGTAGCACACCAGCAAGTGAGCCCACATTTCACACTTCATATGCCATTCATTTTTCCAATCAGTACTAACAATTTCGGTTGTGATATGTTTAGTATTAACAGAGATATGGCATAATGGTTATATGGGCGTTTTCGGGTAATGGCTACCCTTAATACTGTATTGTAATAATATTTTGTATCTTACATATTTTATTTAGTAATACTTTTATATGTATATTTGCCCAATAATTAGTTTAAATTACTGTCTTAATATTAGTATTTTAGTTTATTGATCATCATTGTAAAGTGCCATAAACAGCTGTGGATCTGGCACTGTGGCAAATTACGTATATTATTGTTATTATAATGTCTGCCTTATTTCTACAGGATATAAAAATGGTGGTAGACAAATACAAGTCAGGGTTCGAGCCCCCGCCCGACATTCCCTTCGAAGAACTCACCAGCAGCACAGTATCGGAGAATCACAATCACTCTAACTCGGCGAAAACCTCATTGAAAAACATCGATAAAATGACAATGTCAGGAGGAAAGGGGAAAAAACGAGGGGGGCTGTTTGGCATCTTTGGTGGGTCAAAGGTGAGTCGTTTGGTCATGGAGGAAGAGGTCATATCTGTTGGTCTTGTCAGAGTCTGTGTTTAGGTGCTAAGACTGTTGAACATGCATGCTCACTCCGCAGTGATTTCCCAGCACCGAATTAATTGATGTAGTGCTGAATAGTAGACACCTGTCAGACTGGTAACACCACATATGAATCTGTATGACTGTCATACTGGTAAATAAAAAATGAATCTGTATGACTCATGCTAGTAAATCCACAAGACCCGCAAATTAACTCTTATGACTTTTACATCCACTGGAGACTTGCTCAGCAAACAGCTGAAATATTCACCAGACTTGCTCTTTGCACCTGTTTAGAACTAATGAGCAGTTAAGTGCCTGCCATTTCACAAATGCCGCTTGAATCTATACTATAAACAAATCTAGCCAAATATGCACAAGACCATAAGGACTGTCCAATGCCAAATTTCATAAACTGTCTAAGAGGTAAGAGTCAACATGTATGTACAGGTGTAACTGAAAATCAGAAAATGTTATGTGTGTTTTAAAGTCGTTGCCGTAGATATGTAAATTTGCAATAAGATACAATCTACGGTCGGTATCTCTGCTAACATATAGTGAGGTAACCATCTTCTCTCTTTCGTTTCGCACAGATTATAGGACTGTTGGTAGGTACACCTAATCTGTTCTTCTCCTTCTCACCCCGTCAAAAGACCATGTGCTTGTGTTCTGCTTGAAACAGTTTATATTCCACTTCAGTTCGACCTTTGTTTCCAATTGGCGTGACGTCGTGTGTGGTGTATTACGTTCGCATGCACCATTAGGTGGCGTTCAGTCTGCCCTCAAGTACTTAGTTACCTTATAAATTTGACAAAACGTTTTTATTTATATTCTCTACAATGTAGTATTCTAGAATAACTGGCATTTTGTAGTTTTGGGATATTAATTCACAACATTGAAAGGTTTACATTCTGGTGATGGTAAATACACAAATGAACTATTTGGAATAATTATTGCTTGCATTGATGATATTGCTGTTTGAAGTTTACTGAACAGCTCTGGGAAAATTTAGTATATAATGTAATTAGCCTGTTTATATTATTATTATTTAGGCTGCTCAATTGCGGCATAAAATTATAGAAAGCAAAAGTATCACGCTGGATGTCAAGTCTGGACCATGCTGCCCTCTATTGTTTATTTTGGTGTTTCACTGTTTAGCATGCCCTCTTATGGTAATTGATGGTACTCTGTCTGTCTGCACAAGGTTCGTCTATCTACAAGATGTATATCAGTCTAATTGAATAACGGCAAAATGAAAAAAAAATTTGCTCTAATTTTATTATGTGGTAATGCACATGTTTTTGGAACATTTAAATCTAACTTTCCAGGTATACTGATAATATTGCATGTTTTTAAAACATCAAGTCTGGGACAGTGTCGTCAAATGAATGGCGATTGGTCAAAGTAACAATCCTGTGCCTCACATTTGCATGAATTATAACTGCTTTTTATGCCATTTCAGTGGCAGTTTTTGTTGTGACAAATCGTACAGGTAACTTTTAAGACAAGACAATTTTGTTTGATTTTCTACAGTCTACAGTTTTTGTGTTTGGTGAATTACGTTATGTGATGTTTGTGTTAAATGTTGTACTTACCCAAGTATTTGAATAAGTCTAATATTGAAAATAATCATAATAGTTTACTTAATGAGGCTGTTACGAAAGGAAGCAGAGAGCTATAGCATCTATCAATTTGTTTATACTTCACTCTCACTTTGCTTCTGCTTTGAAAATAACTAGCCAGCAAGGAAGATGTGTTGCTTTAACCATCTCCCCCAGATCTGTACATTTTCATGATAAGTCTATATTATAAGTAGCTCCAGTCATTACTTCCTGGCAAACCAATAAGAAAACATTTGAGAAAGATTCTGCATCCTCCTGCTGTCTTCAGCTATAGGCTGAGTTTTTATTAAATTGCTTATTTAATTAAAACAAAGGTTATTGTTTGTTGTTAAGCGCATGGCATAGGCCAACCTGCAATGACAAATAATAGAACCTTGTTTTAACGATAAAGCTTCAACTGCATTCTACGGATCTGAAGGAACAGAATATATCAACAGTCATATCTGATGAGACTATGAGCGATGATGATGGAACTTGCAAGTGAAGTTATATTGATGATTGGATTGTTAGTTGTGAAGTACGTGTTCTCATCAGATTTGTATTTCACTTTGTTACGGTGTTATCTGCTGCCTACAACATGTAATGTTAAGATCACGCTGTCTTGTTCTCCTCATCCCTGTGTTTGCATTTGTACCTGTGCTGTTGTCTGTAACTGCTGTGAAACATGTGAATAGTACTGCGTGTGTATGTTGTAGATAGACCTGAATGCAGTATAACCATATTGGAATATGTATATGCCTGAGTAATATATATATACAGGGATTCCCTTGGAGTGTGTAAATGCGTCAATGATGAGTTGTACGCTGGAATGCCGCATACTTTTTGCTGCAAGTGCCCAAAAGACGCATACCAAAACATCTCTGAGAAAATTGAGGGGCATTTGTGCAGAATCCGGGCCTACCTCTATTTGCCATTATTAACTGTAGTTTTGTCAAAATTTGACACGTTGATGCGATAATTAAATCATTCCACATCATCCCAGGCATATTTACGTTATAAAAATATTGTGTCTTAGACTTAGCGTATTTTGAGGCCCAAATAGCGCTCCGGTTTGCTCCAGTCTGCATCCAAACACAGACAACGGCCACGCGGACAACAAGCAGAACAATGGCCTGAATGGAATTATTTAAATCACATCTTACATTGACAGCTGGACACTGAAAACAGTATAATCAATACTTTTGTGCCGTGCCTACTCCTTGATTGTCGTTGACATTGTTTGTAAGCTTTAGTCAAGCATTTTGAACAGAGTTTGTTGCCGCTAACACCACGTTATTGCCCATTGTCAACTTTCAACTCTTGCCGAACAAAATGCAATCCGTTCTTATCTATACAAAATAGTATCATACATGTACACTACATCATAGTACATGCATGTTTTTAAATTGATGTATGTTTGCTAAATATTACAATTTGAGTATAATATAAACGAAAAATAAACAGCATGTTTACCAATCATGCCTGCATCACTAAGGCTCATAAATAGTATATTTGTCACAAAGGCCCCGTCACCTTGGGTCATAAACTTTGGAAAAAAGACTACTATGTTCTAGTCTCACATGTAATAGTCTTACTATATAGTTTAATTTAATTGGGCCAATTTAATTGGGTGATTTTGCCACAGGTTATAATCAAAAATCCTCTCAAAAGACTGCACCTATGCAATCTCAACCACAGACTGAGTGAGACTATTCCATACATCTGTTTATTATCAGTGAGTTTTTTTTATGTTTAATCAACTTGGTTCTTTGGAT